>JABUQX010018840.1:77500-87500 GCA_015478945.1 Trachelipus rathkii
ATGGTTGAAATCAATTTCGCCAATTTAAATATCTCTTTAAAGGGCTGGTGCAAATTTTCTGTTGTTAGGAATTTAATTAATATGTGTGGGGATTTTCCTTGGAAAGTAGTGGTTCTATAAAATACGTTTAATTCGTTTTTGAGCCCACACAAATCGAAAACGTTTGGGTAAACTCTTCCTAAATTGTCGAAAAGAGATTCGGGAAAAGCATTCTTTCGGGCAAAAATTTCAAATTTCCTAGGATTCAAGAGTTCAAAAAATGTTAAGTTTTGGAGCGAAGTGAATCTAGTGGTTAAATGACATGTTAAATTATCGATAATGGAGAAATAAAGTCTGCGATATCGTTGTTCTTGTGACAAGTTATCTAAATCTTCGCGTCTCCTATTTTTGGGTAAACCCGTCATAGATACAGTTTTTTCCCAAAGTGGAAGAAACCCAACAATTTCACATTTATCACACTTGTCCTGTTCTAAAATTATTCTGTCCAATAATTTCTTTTGGCATTTATCACAATGATTAACACCCTGCCTAAAGTTTTTTAAATATTGGTGGAAGTCTTTTACATAGTTAAGGCATTCCATAATATCTATATTTTCCGTTTGCAAAATTTGGAACAATATGTCCGATTGGGAGAATAAAGGCGAAAATAAATTTAAAAGAAAAACTGTTTCAAAATTTTTCAGGAAATCAACGTATCCATGTGCTGTGCACCTGTCTGGTCCATTCCATTGGTCATCATCGTTTTCATAAATGCTTGAGAAGAAGTCAGTAATTGGTTTCCAATAACTATCAACGGTGTTAACCAAACGAGAAGTAAAAGACCATCTTGTTGGAGCAAAAGATGGAATATGCTTTTTAAGATGTTCCTGAACTGCAAAGGCCCTTTTGCTAGAATGAGATGAAAATGTTGCAATTCCATTTAAAGTGGAGAAAAATAAGTTACACTCAGGAATTTCATTCATGCCCTGAGCCAAAACCAAGTTTAATACGTGAGCGTAACAATGAGTATGTAGAGCCTTAGGGTACTCATCTAGAACTTTCTTTTGTAAGCCCGACACATGACCTGACATAACAGCGGCGCCATCGTATGTTTGAGCAATGAGCTTATCGGCTAGTTTATATTCGTTGACAATATTCTTAATGTGAGAGAATAGTCCATCGGCTGTTCGGTCAGCACTGACATCATTAAATCTGATAAATCTTTCTTTTATAGAATTATCACCCTTGTGCACATACCTCAGAACCGTGGACAATTGCGATCTACTTTTAATATCCGATGTTTCATCCAACATGATAGCTACAAAATCAGTTTCTTCTATTTCTCGGAAAATAACCTCATTTACAACTTCACTAATAGTACTAATCAAATCATTTTGAATGTCACTCGAGGTCCCTCTAAATACTGTAGCAGTCTGAAAATGTTCCGCGAGTAATGGATCCCAGATTTTTAAAAGGTTCAAAGTTTCTATGTAGTTACCTTTATTTAAAGATGTTTTCCCTTCATCATGTCCTCGAAACGGCAATTCCTGATTTGCTAAGCAACATGTAACATCAATTAAACGCTTGAGAATTTCACGGTTCTTTTTAACTTTTTGATTATGTAGACTATTATTAACTCTCAGGGTTTTGTCTAATCCTTCATCAACTCTTTCTTTACCGAAGGCGTACAAATCCATTACACACTGAAGGTGACTTTCGGAGTTCTCATGTGCTTTAGCCGATCTAGAAAGACCGCTTAGGTTTGAAAATCCAGTTGACACCCAAGAAGTATTTGCGGATTTTGAGAAGAGATGACAAGGCCAACAAAACAATTTTAGTAAACTCTGACTTCCGCATAGCCAATTATGGTTCTCATAATTAGAGATTGTAAAATGCCTGGTGTATGATTTATTTTTCTCCCTAACAATTGCAGTTAAATCCTTCAATGATGGGCAAGGACGTCCGTTCTTGACGATCAAAAGTTTATTCTCAAACTTGAGTGACCCAAAAGGTTTTTTCTTTAGCTGTGTAATAACATCTGTTCATGCATACCTGATCATAATAATCTAGTAATATATATACTATATATATATTATATATATTATATGTATAATAGTATATATATATGATATATATACTATATAATATATATATATATATATATTATATACTATAAAAAAAACTCAAGGCTCGTGCCGTGACTTGTCTCTCAGGGTAGGCAGGCTTAATTTATATATGACGTATAATATATATAATATTATACTATATATATAAATATATATATATATATTATATATATAGATATATATATATAATATATCTATATATATATCATGGAGTTAAAGCAGTGACTGATACAAATATTTACAAGTAGGAGGGCCCTATTGATGAAATATGAAGGAATCAAATAGATTCTAAGGTTAAAATTTAATAAAAATTATTAAATATAAAAGTTATCTAAATAAAATCATGAGCTTTCGTTCCTATGCTGGAACCTCGTTCAGATGAAATTTATACACTAACATTAAAAAAGCAAAAAATTACTGAGTTATTTAAATTTTAAAGTTTGGATAATTTAATTTTGTTAAAAAATTTTGTGGTGCTCAAAATATTATTTTGTATTGTGTCAATGTTGTAATCACCTTTTTGTTTATTGAAATTATTTGAATTAATGATGCAAAAAGATTCGATGAGTTTACGTTTTTGTAAATTTTGAACATGGAGAATAGGTGTCATTTGGTTAATGTTAATGAAATGGTTGTTAGTAGAGCGATGAAGTGTCAGGGAAGAATTTTGATTATCATGTAGAAGGTCATATTTGTGTTGATAGAGTCGACGTGTAAGATTGTGGGTTTCACCAATGTAGAGGGATTCGCAATCTTTACATGGAATTTTGGAGACACATTGGGAAAGTTCATTAGGGGCACTGGGTTGATGAATGTGAGGTTTAAGGGTTTTTTAAGAGGAAGAATATCAGAGGAAGTGAAACGTAGAGTTTTTGGAAAGATATTTTTAATGTGGTTGAGAGGAAATTGAGGTAGAGGGAGGAAAGAGTTTGAATTACGGGAGCGGTTAATGGGAGGATTGTAGTAGGTTCTGTTTGACTTTTTTTTGTGCCTTATGGATGATATGAGAAGGGTAAGAAAGTTTTTTTGAAAGTAGATGTAGGAAAATCGAGTTCAGGTTGAAGGTAGGAGGGATAACATAATTTCAATAAACAAAAATGTGATTACAACATTGACATAATAGAAAATAATATTTTGAGCACCACAAAAATTTATAACAAAATTAAATTATCCAAACTTTAAATATTATATAACTCAGTAACTTTTGCTTTTTTAATGTTAGTGTATAAATTCATCTGAACGAGTTCAGCATGGAACGAAAGCCATGATTTTAATTAAATAACTTTATATTTAATACAGTTTTATTAACTTCTAACTTAGAATCTCCTATTTGATTCCTTCATATTTCATCAACAGGGCCCTCCTACTTGTATAATATAATATAATTATAATATATATATATATATATACTATATATATTTATAAAATATATTATATATATATATACTAATATATATCATATATAATATATATTATATAGAATATATATATTTAATATATATATTATAATATATAGTATATATAATATATATATATCTATATATATATATATATAATTATGATATATATATATATCTATATATACCGTATTAAGACCGGATATATATATATATATATAATATATATATATATAATATATATATATATATATATAATATATATATATATATAATATATATATATATATATATATATATAATATATATATATATAATATAGTATATATTATCTATGTATATACCGTTATTATATAATACTATAGTATTTTATATCTCAATTGTATGTGCATCTATCAATGAAGATTATATATTACATACATAAACTGTATATATATATATATAGTAATTCATATATATAACTATATTATATATATATAGTTAAATTCTGGAGTGACAAATTTTATTCTTTCATTCCTCATATTTTGTATCATAAAATTAATTAAAACTTTTTGACAGGTTAAATAAACTTTTATAATCGTATGTTAATTTTTACAAAAGAACTTGATTTTCTGATAACAGTTATTCTGAAGAATGGGTTCCCAGAAATTATTATTGACTCAACTTTTCGAAAACTCTTTCAGCAAAATTTAAAGACTAATCTCAAGCTAAATTAACAGCTCCCAAAGATATTTTGTATATGAGGTTCCCTTTTCTGGGGAGAATGAAGTACAAATTCTTCGTAAAATGAACGTAGTTTTAAACACAAACTTTTCCATCAGTTTTATAAATTTAGATGTGTAGATTTTGAGTGAAACCAAAATTGAGAAATATTTTAAATCAAAGATAAACTCCCATTACCTTTTATGCTCTTCAGTAATATATCATTACAAGCTGTGATGCCGCCTACATAGGAAAGACAATACTAATGCTTTCACGTTTTGCGGAGCATAACGTATTCATTTAGAACATCTAGACAATTACAATCATTCCTCTCTATCAGCTCTAAAGTGCTCATTCTCTTCAGGACAAGGCCACTCATATACAAACTACAATTTTGAATATTGTCAAAGCTGAGGAAGCCCGATCTTCAGTTGTTTAGAATACTTGTATAATTTGGCATCTCCTCTCAACCGACCTAAATGATAACTTAAATTTAACTGCCTTTTAACTATTGAAGTGAAAATGTGTATTAAATAAGACTTTTACTACATCATATTGAAATCTATTAACTATCTATATGATTAAACTATTCAACTTTATATTATTTAATTATATTAATTTTAATATAAGCCTTGAAAATGGGAAGAAAGATTCTTACCCGAAACTAGTGCGGCTAATAAATTATACTAAAAATGTTCAAATTCGTTTTGGTAATACTCGCTATTAAATATATATATATAAATAATATATATATAATATATATATATTATATATATAATATATTATAGTATATATATATATATATATATATATATATATATTATATATATATATATATATATTATATATAATATATATATAATATATAAATACTTATATATAATATATATATATATAATTATTAATATATAATATATATATAAAGAATAAAAAAGAAAAATAAACATTTTTCTCCAGAGCTTATAAAAAAAAACAATCTTTTGTAACTCTGTGCTTGTATTTATTGCGAAATGAAAAGGTTGATGAGAGAAGTACAGCTGCCGAACTACAGATTATACTTATATATAAGATGTAATTAATAAATATTAAATAAAATATATTTTTTTTAAAGTTATCGATGAAATTGTCTTGATTAATAAAATTCTATTTATTTTCCTGTAGCTGTTATATGTTTTTAGTTACAATGCTGAGCTTTCGGAGGCTAGCATATATATTAATATATATATATATATATATATATATATATATTATATATATTATATATATATATTATATATATATATATAATATATATATATATAATATATATGTATATATGATATATATATATACACTGTGAAGCCTATAGCCTATAGTTACGTAATATAATAATAATTTGATTTGACTGTTTTCCAGTTACGAAATATTATATATTTTATACAAATAAATACTAAAACGTTATAAATAATTATATAATACTAATAAGCATTACCTTGAAATTCTTATTTTGAAGGTAAAACAAATAATAAAAAATACACGCACCAGCACTGCAGATTCATTGAACGAACGATGTTTAGTGATTGAAAGATGGTCTGATGCCTGCGTTTAAATTTTCGATTTTTGATTCTAATTGTTTCGTGTTTTTCATATTATTTCATACTTTATTAAGTTTAAATTGCAGCTAAAGTAAAGAACTTTAATTGACTTATTTTTGTAAAAGGACTAAAATTTACATTGTTTTTCACTGATTTTAATAATAATTTACGAATTTATAATTTCTGTTTTAATTTATTTTATATTTCCGAAGTCCGAAGTTTGAACGAAATTTTAAAGTTCCGAGGCTTTAATACGAGAAACAAACTGATCAAATAGGGTTGCTGCGACAAACATAGAGATGAGTAATGTATGTTAAATTACTACACATTTTTTGAGCAATTTGATTGGCTAAAAGATGTGAACATTATATAATAATAGTGATAATGTGCTCGCAATTGATCCGACCAAATTAAGATTACCTAGGCATGTCATTTTAATTGATTCGCTTTTTCAAGCGCATATATATATTATATATATACTATAGTATATATTATATATAATATATATAATATATTATAATTATATATAGTATATATATATATAATATATTAATATATATATATAAATATATATATATAGTAATATATAGATAAAATGAAAAAACAAATGAATTTGAAAAATGATTAATTTATTTTTTATCTCATCTGGTCAGTTATCTCCGCATCATAGATAACTGGACGCTTTCGCCACTGTATATATATAAATATATATATATATATAATATATATATATATATATATATATATATATAATAAATATATATATTATATATATAATATAATTATATTATATACAGATATATAAATATATATATATATTCTATAATATATACTATATATATATATAATATTATATATATATATATATATATATATATATATAATTATATATATATATCTATATATATTATATATATGTTAATATATATATATGTATAATAATATATATATAATAATATTATATAATCATAATAATATATATAATTATATATATATATAATATATTATGTGTATATATATATACTATACTATATAGTATATATATATAAATGTTGCATATAGAGTATATATATATATAATATATATATTATATAAGTATATATGTATATATATATATAAATATATATATATATATATATATATATAATATATTATAGTATCTTATTATATTATATATATAATTATAATAACAAATATAATATAAAATATATATATATATATATATATATATATATATATAATTATATACTATATATAAATATTACTACTATATATATATATATATATATATAAAAAATATTATTATATATAATATAAGATATATATATATATATAATTATATATATATATATATTAAATATATTCTTATATATATATATATATATATCTATTATATATAATACTAACTATATTATATGATATATAATAGAATATTTATATATATATAATATATATATATATATATATTATATATATATATATAATTATATAGACATATATATTTATATATATATATATATATAATATAAAGAATATATCTATATATATAATATATATATATATACTATATATTATATATATATATTAATATACAAATATATATTATATATTATATTAGTATATATATACTATAAATATATACTATATATATATTATATATATTATAATATAATATATATATTATATATATATATATATATATTTAATTATATATTATATAAGTATATTATATATATATATTATTATATATATATATATATATATATATATATATATATCTATACTATATAATATATATTATCATATATACTAATATAATATATATATTAATATATTATATCTATATATATATATATATATAGTATATATATTATATATGTATATATATATATATATATATATTTATATATTTATATATAATAATTATATAAAATATATATATATTATAATATTATAATATATAATATATATATATATATATATTATATATTATATATATCTTATATATATATATAATATATTATATATTTTAATATATAATTTAATATATATATATATTATATATATACTATATAATATATATATATATATATATATATTAATTTATATATATATAATATATATATATATAATATATTTATATATATACTATCACACTTAGAAAATTAGTAGTAAAATTTTTACTACTAGAAGTAGTAACAATATTTTAACTATTTTTTTATACATTTTACACTCCGGTAATTTTATGTGTTCCGATTTACCTGTAAAATTTTACTATTATTGAGTTGTTCAATGAACTTTCATATGGAGTAGGTTTGACTTTTTTAGTAAAATTTCCGAAAGTGGTTAACATTCTGCAACCCCAAATAGTGGTAAATTCTACTACATAACATTTACAAACACACCGATATCGTAGTAATTATAATAACCGATTTAATAAATTAGGCGACTACTTAGTTTGTGACAATTACTCATTTTTGTATGTTAATTTTATAACCAGGAAGAAATTATTTGCTCCATATTGCTGGTAAATTATCAAAGGAATATTTAAGTACTTGGTATCTTTCTTGGTTGTCATTAATTCTACAACATTTGCAACTATGAATTGATGCTAGGTTTATTTTGTAGTAGCTAACTCTATCGACTACCAACAATATATAGAAACACTCTTATAAAAAGATTGAAAAATGACTCAGACTCCTCTCGCAACTTTTTCTTCTCTGACTACGAATCCTTCTCCTTCCACTTTTCTTATGTATTTCGTCAATTTTTACTTTTTCCGTGCGGACTCCTTCCCTCCGGAGGGGGTGCCCCTGTACTCCGCCCCCGACTCTTACTCTTCTCTCTATGCATCCAAATTGACTCTTCTAACATGGTTTCCTATTTTTTATTGGGCCAGCTCCCTGAAGGGGAGCCCTATGGGAGGTAAATATGCTATATATATAAATAATACATATATATATTATAGTATAATATATATATATATATACATCTATATATACTATTTATATATAAAATAAAAAAAATATAAAATAATTAAAATTAAAATTAAAATTTTATCTTAAAATTAATAATGGGGTTACTTTTTTTAAAAAACATAAACTCTATATATATATATATCTTATATAATATATATATATATATATATATATATATATATAATAATATTGACCATAAATGTATGTATAAATTTTTAATAAACTCCTGTATATAAATGCTGTAAAATATATCTAACTATATATATTTTAATATATATTAAATGCCACATTATATTTATAAATATATTATATTTAGACAGATAGCGAATATATATGAAACTGAAGTTTATCGTAACAACGAATTATCCTGCTTGTCTATGGTTAGACAATACGCGAAATGCTAAAGAGGTGAGAGTTCGAATCTTCACTCCAGACTGGCCGGTGATCGAATCAATATGGATCAATATCAATACGAGTTCAATGACGTGATGTGACGTAATACTATGAGGTATTGAAGTAAATTCAAGTTGCTGATAATGATGGTGGTCAATGCGTGGAATATATTTTACAATCACACAATGACAACTACACAAGTAGTAAATATAACGATTTCAAACCATAGTAAAATTTACCACTTCTCTTTCTACTACTAGTTAAAGTAGAAAAAAGTAGTAAAAATTAAGTTGTCATTTATACAACTGAACAAAAGTTCATTTTACTACTACTAAACTAAAAAGCGTTTTGACTACTACAAGTAGTAGTTTTCATTCTACTACTCCAAAGTAGTAAAGTTACTTTTTTAGAGTGGAAGCTCACAGGAACCCGAAAGGTAAGTAAAATGACTCACAAAAGGTTGTTATTTTAACTTACAACTTTCTTTTCTAAGTGTATATATAGTTATCAGTATATATATATAATATATATATATACTATAATATTATTATATATAATATTATTACATTATAAAATATATATCTTATTAATATACATATATATATATATATAACTTATATATATTATAATAATATAATAAATATATATATATATATATATATATATATATATACTGTATATATATTATTATATATATATATATATATAATAATATATATATATAATATATATATATATATATATATTACTATATATAGTAAGTATATTTATATATATATATATATAAATAAATATATATATTTGCATAAGGAACTTGTGATTAAAATGCAGATAATTATGAGTGGTATCGT
>JABUQX010018841.1:27500-29745 GCA_015478945.1 Trachelipus rathkii
ATCATGTAAACCAAAACTAAGAAAACTCTCTTCATTGAAATTTTTTCAAAAGATTTTTTTCGTGATTTAGTGGTATAGAGTATTTTTTTTTTTTTATCAAGAAATTAAAAATTTCTTTAATTTTCATCCCATCTGAGTTTTATAAAAATAAATTTAATTAGTTTCCCAAACTTTTATTTAGGCAATTTTCTACAATACACATTATAACTTCTGGGCGCACGCCATGTCCGTTTTGAAACACAGCTCGCACAAATGGACCGCTCCTAGAGAACAAATTGTTGTAATAGTAAGAATTATCTAGAGAAATATACATTTAAGTCGTGACCAATTAATTCAGCTCTTAAAAAATATCAAGAAAATGGGACGAAAAGTAAAAAAAAATTGAGAGAATTTTTATTTGTTTTTGCCAATTTTCAGCCTTGAGTCCAGGTAAAGGAGAAAGAAATCTGTATGAAATATTTTTTATTGTTTGGAATTTGGTTTAAAGTGGCCAAAGGAGGAATACGACCTTTAAAAATTCTTGTCTAGCGTAACAGATAAGAAAGGCTGAAGATTTTCCTTTATCGAGATAGATCCCATTCCAATTCTGCGTGCCAATTGCACATTGAAATCAGATGATAAACGATTGGGTATGCAGAAAATGCGCTCTCTCTCTCTGCTTCTGTTTCTCTCTCTCTGTCTCTCTCTCCTCTCTCTCTCTCGATCTCTCTCTCTCTCTCCTCTTCTCTCTCCTCTCTCTCCTCTCTTCTTTCTCTTTTCTCTTTCTCTTATCTCTTTCTCTTTCCTCTGTCTCGCTTTATCTATCTTCTAATCTATCTATCTATATAAATATATATATATATATATATATATATAGTATATATAATTAAGTATATATATATATATTATATATTATTATTATAGTTATATAAATATATATATATATATATATTATATATATATCATATATATATATATATAATATTATTATATTTATGATATTAAGTATATATCGAAGTTTTGTAACGACCAATTAATCCAACCCCGATGAAATTCCTAAGAAACGAGATGAATTTGCAAAATAATTTAAAAATTTAAGATGTTCTGGGAGAATAATTTTATTTAGTTATGACATTGAATCTGTCTCATAATCTTAAGCGTAAATTGTGTTTTTAATGTACTTTACACGATGAATATTTTATATGTTCCCATCATAACATTCTGGAGGTTTGACACTTATACATAGTAACTTACATGTTTAAAGAGAACAAAATCCCTTATTTAACTGATGAATTTGCTGACTGGGAGTATGTGAGTTAAAAAAATGGAAAAGATTTACTACATTCTCAATATAGATTTTTTAAAAAAATCTTATAGTGAAAATTAAGAAGAAATTCACGAACTTTTTCACAATAACCTAAGCTAATAGAATGGATTATTCTGTATGTAATTAAATATCCAGGGTTGGGTGTTGGTCGTAGCGTTGTTGTTGCAGGGGGTGGGTGCGGCTTTTGCAATTTTTAGGAAGAATTTTTATAAACAACTTCTTTATAGAGTTTAGATTTCGGATATTGAAAAAGAATATCTAGCCGAAGAATGAAGATTTTTTTGGATAAGACGACACAATGTTAGATCAATTACGTATATATTTTTATATATATATATTATATATATATATATATATATATATATATAAATATATATATATAGTAGTAGTATAGAAATTCTAAATATAAATGTATTTTATATATATAAATATATTTATAAATTTATAATGTGTATATATATATCTAAAAACGATTGTAAATATATCATAATATAATACATGGATAGTTAATTTTACTATGCACCAACTTAAACTGCAGTAAACAATGCTATTTTAAATTTTTCTGCGATCATAATTTAATAAGAAAACGGTAAAGAAAAATTAAAAAACAAATTGTATAATAAAGGAAAAATTAAAAAAAAAAAAAAAAAAAAAAAAAAACCAACTCAAACTATTTTAAAGATTTAACTCTTCCTTCCAATTTTCCTTATTATTTAATTATAAACAACAGTTAATAAATTTTAATTTTATTTTTTTTTATTTTCGCAGTATGCCTTTTCTCGGGAATCTAATCATCGGGTAATTCTCTTCAAATATTTTGATAAATAAGTATATATCTTTACTAGATAGGAAAAGTTGAACATAAACAAAAAGTTAAGAAAATCGTTTATCACAATTGTGGAGAAATTTTACTTCTTTACTTTGTAGGTACTATTATAT
>JABUQX010018842.1:0-2500 GCA_015478945.1 Trachelipus rathkii
CTATAAAATTCGCCATAACAGGGCTGCAGAAGAGGGAGGGAATTTTAAGCGATGCATTGTGTGTTCTTGTAAGTAGTTATGACAAGATTGAGATGGGTCGAGAATCCTGGAGTAAAACTGGGTTCCTATCATATCCAGATGGTCCAGAATTGGTAGGATTTTTGTTTCTTCATGCAGGTGCTGGATAGGGGTGGTTTTTAGGCCGCCTGTTATTGTATTCTTTGTAGTTTATTTCTATTAGTGGGGGAGGTTAGTGGATATCAGACTGTAGATCCATAGTTGATTGTAGATCTTGAGAATTGTTTGAATGTTGTTGACAGTGTAGTTGTTTCATTACTGAAACTGTGTTGGGATAAGGTTCGGAGGACATTTAATTTCTTGTTTGCTGTACATATGATGTTTTGAATGTGTGGTGTAAAGGTGAAGTGGGTGTCGAAGGTTATTCCGAGTATTTTGGGTGTTTTGTTTAGGGGAATGATGGGGCTGTTTAAGGTTACTTGTGGGTGGAGGGATGATTGGTATCTGTCAGTGGTGATCAAGGTGATAGATGATTTCTCAGCAGAGGCCAACATTCTGTTGAATGATAACCAAGCTTTTAGGTGATTTAAGTAAGTCTGAGTGAGGTTTGTGGCAGTGGGTACAGAGGGGTCTGATATGATTATCGTTATGTCATCTATGTAGGTTATTATTTTTGTTATTTTTGAATTGGGAGTTTGGGGGATAGGAATATCGGATGTAAATCAGCTGAAGAGAGAGAGAGAGAGAATTGCTGGAATCGCCGCTAATATATATATATATATATATATATATATATATATATATATATATATTATATATATATATATATATATATATTATATTATATATATATATATATATATATATATATATATATATATATATATTAGGGATGTGCCAAAGTATTGGTATTAGTAAGTATTGGCCATTTTTACGGGCATTGGTATTGGCTCCCAAAGGGTATTGGTATTTACCACAGGTATTGGTATTGGTCAAAATGTGTCAATACTTTTCACTGTTCAGTCCTTATAATGTGTAAAAAAAAAAAAAGGCAAAGTAATTATGTTAAGGTAACAATATGTTAACAGACATTATACCTGAAGTACAAATCCTAATGTTATGTACCATCAAGTCGTCCAAAGATCCAAAGTTTTTTGGATTGGGAAACACCATGCAGGCACTAAAACTGTCTTTGTGTGACCGATTCCAAAAGTATCTGAATGACAGCAACCTGTCCTTGCCTACTTTTCTTGATACTAGATACAAAGGCAAGTTTTCAACTTCAACTTTCCTTCAAGCACTACACAAATCATTATCAGTGAGCTAAAGCACACTCACTCAATAACTTAATCTGTATCAAATTTACTTTCAAACCTCCTTTTAAAACACACCTAGACCGCCACACCTCCTCTACAAGACACTCAAACTCTCTTCGATTCGCAACACAACCAAAATCATTCACATATGATAGTAGGGCACACTCAGCTCTCTTTCCATTCTCCATCATTCTAACTTCCCTTGCCAAACCTACCTTATTTTTTCACACCCAATCCATATTCAAATTATATAGCTAAGGAGACAAAACATCCCTGCTACTTCGCTATTAATATCAGACAAAGAATCTACACTTCATTTATTCTTAAACAAGTTCACTATCGGTCATACAATGTTTTGATAGTTTGATTCCATTTCAGAAGTTACTGGTGGTTGGTGGAAGTTCCATTCAGAAACTTGCCACCAACACTAGTCATTAACTCTTGATGTAGAGCTTCCCTATTACCTATCATACTGCTGTTGCAAATCATAAAACTAATACAATTTTTTTCTTCCTTTTTTCAATGCATTTGTTTCATGGTAAAAAAATATATCACAATCCTCTACACATTTTAATGCACATTGTTCTTCACCATCAGTCCTCAGTCACCGACGCACTCTTCGATCGAAATACAAGTATATATCTATGTACAACAGTTAAATGAAACCATTTCTATAGTTTCCTACATTTCCTTATCCACCTTACCCTCTTATATATGGGTATTTTACTGGCTCCTCAATCTCTCAGAACTATAACTCGCATATATGCATTGTTACCACTTCAAATCCATCATCACATCTCACCTCCTTTTGTCATTTCAAATCAATTAACTCCTGTATGCTATTATCCTTAAAGTATAAGTAACATATGCATGGGATAGAAAAAATAATAGTGGTAATTTATGTTAGCTTTTTGGGGTGATATAAAAAAGACTTGAGGTAAATTATGATGATAAAATGTATCACAAATTACTCCAAGTCACCAACAAAGTATGATATCTCCTAACATTTTTGGGGGAAGCATAGATACTATACATTTTATTGACTAATAGTTGGACCCACAACTATCACATTTTACCCCAATTTTGGTTCAGAAAAGTCATATATTTCCTAAAATATAACTTTTCCTAAAACCTCAAGTTGAACTTTTTTTTGGTAAAAAATGATA
>JABUQX010018842.1:10000-15000 GCA_015478945.1 Trachelipus rathkii
TTTTTGATCCGAGTCCCGTTCCGTTTGGGCGTTAAGTAATTTTTACAATATATATTATATATATATATATATATATATATATATATTATATATATATATCTATATATATATATATATATATTATATATAGTGTACATTATATTGTGTCATATATATTAGTTATAATATAACTATATATATAAATATATATATATATTATTAATATATATATATATATAAATTATAATATATATATAATATATATATATATATAATATATATATATTAATATATATATATATATATATTAATATATATACATATATGTATATTATAATTATATATTATATATATATATATATATAATAATATTATAATATTATAGTTTTCTAGTTACATGCCTGACCTCTTCTGTACACTATATATATATTGTGGCGTCTGGTGGAAGGGGGCTGCGACCACCACTGAGGAGTCCAAAGCAGGCCCCCGGGACGAAACGCCAATTTCATCGGCGACAATGTCACTCTCTTCAATATATCTAGTCTTTCAGCTAATGAAGGTGGCTCTTCAACAGCAACCATAACCCCTTCATTTTGGTGATCCCGGAGTGACTAGTGCCACTGGAGTGGCACAACGAACACCAGCCAGCATCCCATCTTCTCTCAAAGTTGTTCGCCGTGGTAAGACATTTCGTTGTAGAGTTTGTTTTACCACAATCGTTCAACGCGGCATTACATCAATTCAAGTTTCTTCTGCTGGGCGCTGCTCTGTTCGGTCATCCTGTAACGCCTGTACTGTGTTTCTTACTGCAGGTGCAGACCAACTGCACATAAAAGTACAGAGTGGTCGAAGCCTTCTCAGTGGCTTTAATGTGTGCACACCTAGCTCTCATCTGACAGCTGACCAACGTCCTTCCAGGTGCGCAGAGCGGAGTGTGCTCGCGGCAATATATATATATATATATATATATATATATATATATATATATATATAATATATATGGATAAG
This sequence comes from Trachelipus rathkii, assembly GCA_015478945.1. NCBI lineage: Eukaryota > Metazoa > Arthropoda > Malacostraca > Isopoda > Trachelipodidae > Trachelipus > Trachelipus rathkii. The sequence goes on from JABUQX010018842.1 coordinate 10,988, forward strand.
ATATATATATATATATATATATATATTATATATAATAAATATAATATATATTATATATTATATATATATCATATAATATATATATATATATATATATATATATATGATATATAATATATATATATATATATATATATATATATATATATTATATATATTATGTAATGTACAATAGCTATATTTATTCATAAATAAGCATATATATATAAATCTATATATAATATATTATATATATATATATATATAAATATAATATTATATATATATATAATTATATATATATATATATATATATATATAATATATATTATATATATATATATATATATATATTATATATAATATAATATATATATACAGTTATATATATATATAATATACTATATGTATACTATATATATATATAATATTATATATATATATATTATTATATATATATATAATATATAATATATATATATAATACTATATATATATATATATATATTACCATATATTACGTAGGTATGGACATTTTATGTATGAAGAGGGCTTCCCGAAACGAAGAATATATTTTGATGAATGTGGGTTTCATTTGCACAGCAAGAGAACCTATAGAAGAGCTTTCTATATTGACTGCAATAGTTAAAGAAGTTGACCTGTTATATTTCGAGATTGAATATGGAAGGGTTGATAAAACTAGAGTCAAAAACGTTCTATATAACGTATAGACGATTTTAGGAGAAAAGGAGGTATAATGGACAATGCCCCTGTGCACGTAGGAATTGAAAATCCTGCAGAACATCATGAAATCATTTATCTGCCACCCTATTCTCCATTTATAAATACCATTGAAAACTTCTTTTCGGTAATAAAGAATTATGCAAAAGTTAGACTTGCCAATATCCAGGGCGAACTGGCCAATCCTATAGCTTCAATTTGAAACGGCCAGCCAATAGCAAGATGGAAAGTAGTAGTTTTCCAAAGGGAGATAACAGCAGGCATGTATGTGCTTACGCAGGAAACTGTATATAATGCATATAATCATGCAGATACATTTTTACTACGATGAATAAACAAAGAAGCTATCGTGTTATAGTATACATTTCGGAAATATATTTTGCACTGTACTTGTATTCTATGATGTACGATGCATGTTATGTGTGGGGCCCATGGCTTATCCTGGTCACCCAACACACACTTAAAATAATGTTTATAAGCCGTTTTAAACAATTGAGTGATTGGTTTCTATTGACTTTTCGTAGTATATTCTCCACATATGTAGCAAAAGACATTCGGAGAATTTATACAAACACGTTTGGTACTCATACTTTTTAAATATATATCTGAACAAACTAAATTAACATTAATGCCCTGTAAAATATTATATATATATATATAATATATATATATATATATATTATATATATATTATATATCATATATAATATATATATATTATATATATATATATATAATATATATTATTATATAATATTATATATATATTAAAAAAGACTAACAACACACAGACACAACCTTTACACTGAAAAACAACTCTGTAACTGCGAGCATACTACAAAATTCTCAGCGAGAACATTATATATTTTCACGATTTTTCGTGTTCAAGCATGACTCAGTAATGACTCATAACAGACAATTGTGACGTGATACGTCATTTTCGACTACATCATCGCATTCAGAACAACTATACCTACATAGAACACCTATTCCTGTTTTAGTTCCAAAATCATTGTTGACCAGTGAATTATTGGTCATATTGAAGCTGCTAAAGAGACTGTGATTAACATATACTCTCGCGAAATTGTTTACAATGGATTTGGGTTTTAAAGAGAATTTAATGATGTGAAATTTATAACTGACAGATTTCCTGTTGTATTCTAGGAATGTCTTCCTGAAAAATATGCTTTCAAATATTAATTTTGAGTTAAGATACGTTAACAAGACCTCAGAGGCAAAGAATGTAATAAATTTATGTGCTAAGACACGATTGTAGAGATAAGGCTTTTCGTTCCACTCGTCTTCCTCAATTTTCTTCTTCTGTATAGTTTCTGAATGACGTTTTAGCGATATATCCAATAATTAATAATATTGTAATTGAACTTGGAACAGTTGTTTGTAAATTCTTATTTGCCGGAAAATTTTAACGTTCGAGAAAGCATACTTAAAGTTGTCCGCCTTGTTCAAAGAATTTGGGGAGGGGATGAACGCGGAGTCGAAACTTAAGAGGAGAAATGGGGGAGACCTTTGTTTTACACGGGGGGAGAGAGGAGACTCACATTCCAACTGCTATTTTGAAGGAAATAGCTTCGCTTTTTCCTTATAAAGCTAATATAACCGGTCCCCCCCATAAAACTTAAACCCCGCCGAATTCCTCATAAACTGTTCGAACAAAAAAGAGGGAGTTATTAAATTAAGTAAAAGCGAAAGTTTTAAAGAGAGCACCATCTCAATGGAGTTTTCCCATCAGTGTGTTAGAAAAAAATGATGGCCGTGTGAGAATTGTATGTAACTTTAGAAAGCTTAATTCAGTTGCTAAAAATGACGTATTTGCTATGCCTAATATAAATGATATATTTAGTTCGCTTCATGGGACAAAAATTTTAAGTAAACTCGATTTGACGAACGCCTACTATCATTTGCCTATTGCCGAAGCCGATCAGCAATATTTTAGTATTAGTACAATGATCGGTAATTTTTCTTTTATGCGACTACCCATGGGTTTTAAAAAAAATTCGAGTTCGTGATTTCTTGAGATTTTTATCTATATTACTTCAAGACGTTCCCGGTGTACACTTGTATCTAGATGACATTTTGATAGGTACTAAAGATTTATCAGACCACGTGGTCGTACTTAAACAAGTATTTGAGAGATTAAATTATTTTAAAATTTGTTTAAATAGAAAAAAATGCGAATTTGGGGTAAAAAGGTTAAGTTACTTAGGTTTTGATTTGACAGAAAATGGTATTTCACCATTATCGGAAAAAGTTAAGGAAATAATAAATATTCCTTGCCCATTAACACCTAAAACAAGTGCGTCGTTATGGGAGAAATTTCATTTTATCGGCCAAAATATACTGTTCACAATAGTAATGCTGCCTTTAAATAGTTATTTAAAGGGAAAGAATAGCTCTAATAAAAAAATCACGTGGTCACCCGATGCTGAGAAGTCGTTTTTAGATATAAAGCAAGCTATTCGTCACGCCTCACGACTCAGGTTCCCGGCTATTGACGCGCCTCTCAAGGTCTACATTTAATGGCAAAATACATAAAGCTTTTAAATACAGTGATACATGTCGGATAATGAGGAGGAACTCCTTTCGCTTTTTTGGTATGTGGTCTTTATTGCACGGAAGAACCGATATTTCCCGGTAAATAAGCTTTTATAGGATTAACAAAAATTGTTTAAGAATATGGGCAATTTTGGCGGGGAATGAATGTACCGCAAGCAATGCTCACCGCATTGGAATAGTAAAATAAATCACGCTATTCGACGTACAAAATTATAATGCAAGGGAATCGAGAGAACTAGCTATCTTGAGCACTTTCAATATTAAGATAGAGTTAATAACCAAGAATCAAAATGCGTTATTAAAATATTTAATTGCTAATAACATTGCGCAAGTCTATGATGTAGCAGTACAAAATACAGTTCCAAATAGTGTAGGCTGTGACTCCGCCCACCTAGTCACTACAACCAATGAGCGGTCAGCAAGGACTACTGCAGCCCCTGACGTAGGCGCTATTAATTTGGTAGTGAATAAGCTTGTTCCGATGGATCTCTTCGTACGAAATGAAAACAGCGAGCGTGCTGAGGCGGCCATATTACGGGACCCAAGCGGCAAAAAAAAAAAATATAAAAACAACGTTTGATAAAAATGCAAAAATAGCAGCCGCGCAGTTTTAAGAAGAGATTTAAGACTTCGAAGAAATTTACGAACAAAACCAAACAGTCGGATTAAAGTACCTTATGAGATCTGATGGCTAAGTAAAGAGAAAATCAACTGTTGAA
>JABUQX010018842.1:20000-27500 GCA_015478945.1 Trachelipus rathkii
GCTGATACGTAGACCCAAGTTTCTCAAATAGTTCTTTTTTTTTTCTGACTCTTTTGAAAAAAAATTTGCAAATCATTTTCATATTTTGGGAATTATTGGCCGATCTGGTCCAATGTTGAATTCTGTGGCCTCAATAAACTTTTGCAAACTCACAATCAACAAATTTTTAAGTATTTTTATCAATTTTTAAGAACTTTCCATGTTTCTAAGCATACAGGTTTTTAATGATCACTGCAATATGAAATGAGAGCCGTCTTTTGTTCAAAAATTTTTGAAAGCAATATGAATACTGGCTATTACATCTGGTTTGAATATCCTGAATAAATCTGTGCTGTGGTAAATCTAAATCTAGTTTGATCTTCTTGAGAGGAAATAGGATTGGGGCGATAGTGATTATAAAATAGATTTAATTCTTTTAATACATACCTTAAAATGTTCATTTTATTTACGTAGTCGTTTTTTCATCGAAATTATATATAGAGTGCTAACATTCGAGACTAAGTTATTGTCAAAGAGTGTAAAAGAGCAAAGGTTAGAATTTTTCTGGTAATATTCGCTTGTGTACACTCCTGCAACAAAGCCAAATTAGCGTGCGTTCTAGAGACGTATACTATACATGCGAATTTGTTTCTATTAAGGCAAGGAAAGTATTTGTAATTTGTATCAACATAGACACTTTTCGAAGGACAATCAGCTTATATAGATGCTGTGTAAGATCAGTGAATAAGGTGAAATTCTTCGATAGGAGTCAGGATTCTATATCCAATTATGCTCCAATTAATTACAAGCCTACAAGGTCGAAACTAAATGTTCACTGAGCTCCACTTACGAGTTGATGGAGGTTACTATAATAGAGAGATCTTATATCGACGAAATAGAACAATAACCATGATCTACGAGAGAACAAGTTAAGCCAAATGTCTGCCTGTCTGAAAATCCTAACATGATATCTTAGACCTAACGTAAAGACATGGCGAGGACTCGCTCAATCCAGTTATCTATTAATTAAAATATAGGAATTCCAAGAAGGAACTGAAATTAAAAATCCATACGAGACAGAACACTTCAGAAAGATTTGATCTGTTTGAGAAAAGTAATATACAGATCGAATTAAAATATATTTTCAGAATTGTTTACCATCCGCAAAGAATTCGGTCAACACGAATCGGTATAATTTTGTCGATTCCGAATTCCGATTAACTCGATATCACTGAAAAATACAGCCGATTCTTCACGATTCCGACTCGCGATCTCCCGATTAAATTCGTCCCAATCAGTAATAATATATAGATATATAAATATATATAATTTAATTAATATATATATAAGTAAAATACTTACTTTAGTATTTTTAATAGAATATATATAGGTGTAATCATTAAATGTCTAGCATAAATGTAACCTAACTACTCTTTGCATGTTCAATGTAGGACACTATATATTAATTCCCGCGTCGAGTATATTAGTGTGTGAGCAGGGAATAAAATTCTACACTGAGAGCCTCAGAGCGAGATAGTACAGATCTCAGAGCGAATATAATACTTATATGAATGTGTATTTGGTCACTAGAATTCCATGATATAACATAGAACGTGAGCATCTTATTCACGCGACAATAATACTAGTCAAATTAGAAGACGCGGGAGGAGTGAGGGGTGTTAGCCTCGGCAATGGAGGAGAAAGGAGAAGATATTCTATATTATTGTATATAAATATATTATTCTACAATATTAATATTTATATACTACTCACTAGGTTTAGATAAGAGTCAAATACCAAATGTAAAGTACCCATTATCAGCTATTATTAAAGATGATGAGAACAATATAATACTTATATTTATGTGATGCAATTTAATACACGGATTTATTTACTATATATTATATAATATTGAGAATAGAAATACATATTAATGTATATTCATATATATCATAGAGTGGTTGAATTATATGGAAAATGTGTCCTGTATATTTGTGGTATAGTATAAATGATACAAATATATATATTATTTTACTAAATTAAGAATTTATATGATATATAAAATAAATTATTAATTTTGATAAATAAAGATATATTTTCTTTGATAGTAATATTTAATATATATTCAAGAGTAATTTCACTATATGTATATTGTGTGTTACTGGTAAGCATATGGTAGTGCATCTATAATAGAGAACTCACTTAGTTCTTAAGCTCAGTACTAATTGACATACATTATATATCATATATATATATAATTTTATATATTATATTATATAGTTATTATATATATTATATATAATAATATATATATATATATATATATGTATATACTTAATAAGCTAATTATTAGTATAATTCCTTAATATATACATTTTATAATATTTAGACACTATATATATATTAATATTATTTAATCACTATGTTAACGAGTAGTATATATATATAATAATATATAATATAATTATATATATATATATATATATTATATTAATATTTAATATATTAATTATAATGTATATTTGTTATTATATTATTATGTGCATATATTATATTATAATATATATATATATATTATAGTATATATATTATATATATATTAATATATTATATATCTACTGTCACTACCACTACTATCATTACTATTTTTACCGTAATTTATATATATATATTACTTTATACTATATAATATCTACTATATATATGTATATATATATATATATATATACCTATAATATATATGAATATCACATATATGTGCATATAATATATATTAATATAATAATATATATATATATATATATAATATATATTAATATATATATATATATATATATATATATATATATATATTATATATATATATATATATATATTAATATATTAATTATAATTATAATAATTATATATATTTATATTAATATATTATATATTTATATATATAATTAATTTATATATATTATTATATATTAATAATATTATATATATATATATATATATATTATATATAAAGATATATTTAATAATATACATTATATTATAATTAAATTATATATATATTTTATATAATTATAATAAATTAATACTATACTATTGTGGAAAAGTATTACGTGCTGAAAATGGGTGATAGAGCACGAAGAGAGGAGAGAGAGAGAGAGAGAGAGAGAGACGCTATATAGAGAAAAGAGAGAGCAGAGAGAGATGAGATAGAGGATGATGATGAGAAGAGAGAGAGGGGAGAAGAGGGGAGAGAGCAATAACATCACGTAGCACAACAATAATTTGATTATTATTATTGTAATATGATTATTTATATTATTTTTGGGACCTTTGTGTTTATGATATTACTTTGACTTAGAATTCATTTATTAATTATAATTAATTATTATTATTTATTATTATATTATTATTTATAATTTATAATTAATTATATTTAATATATTTTTTATTATTCTATAGCTGGAAAACTCAATTAGTAACCATAGTCGAAGTAGAAGCATTGGGTCGCTTATCTTGCGGTATTATACTATGCATACACCTAGATACGCATATTATACTGCGCAAATAACAAACCTATATCGCAACATAACTGCAAACCGCGCGTTAGTTAAGATTTTGAATTATAAAATTTGTGAAGGAACCGCGCAACCGCGGTATGCAATTAATAAATAGTTGACAAGAGGTTTCGTTTCAGTTCCATCACTAATATATATTATAATAATAATAATTATACTTATTAATATACATAGTGATATGAGGAATTATACCCACAATAAATTCTTATTATTATTATAGTCTTTATATATATATATATATATATATATACCATAATAAATACTAATAATAAGTTTCCTCACTTATAATAGAAGAAGTCATACTTTAGAATTACTCATTTATAAATGGACCTATATATATATATCATATAACACCTATATGGTATATATACTATATTATCATATCGTATATTACTATTATTTATTATGTACAATATATATTATACATTAATATTATTTATATCATGATAATGAATTTCTATCTAAGTTATTAGTAATTTAATTGAGACTAATAATTTATTTTATATATATATATATAATATATATAATACTATATATATACTATAACAATAATATGAGTCATTAATTACTCTATTTTCGTAACTATAAGTAGACATATTATATCAAAAAAAAATTAACTATAATACTTAATATTTAATATTAATATATATAAAAAAATATAATTTAAATAATAATGAGAATAAAATTTATTATCACTATTTTATATATATATATATATAATAGAATATATAGGTTTAAGTTTACTGTATATCATAGAGAGTACTATATATACTACATAGTTATTACCTATACATATAATATAGTGATATACAAATACTAAATATAGATACGTCAACTCCTGTTGAATATTTCATATAAGGTATAAGTTTTTTACTTTTATCACTATCATATAAAATCTGAGAGTATATAATAATCTAGATCATATATATATTCACCTCCGAAGCAATATACGATTGAGATAGTATGCAAGGGCATTGATACTTAGAGTTCAAAATATTGGTATATACCATTATTGAACTTATTAACACATTAGAAAGATATATAAATCATATATTTATTAATATATTATAATAATTAATACAAAATCATAATATATATATATATAGCACTATCCATTAAATTGAAAATTAATATATAAATATTAACTCATATATAATAAGTTCGTGAGCTATATATTAAGAAGCCATATAAAGGTAAAAGAGGAAATATTTATGAGTAATATTAATATATATTTATGTTCAAGTTAGCTTAATGATGACGTTTTCATTAGTCGACATATTGAAGAGTTCAACACAATGATGTTAATCTGTCTTATTACTGGCATTATAGAACCTACTGTATGTATTGTGTGTGTGTGTCTTAAGCTCAGCAACACATCAACTAAGACCAAACCAAACTCAAAAACACCCACCAATACGCACAAGCAACAAACCAACAAACGTACACCCTTCCAAAATAATTAAGTAACCCATTTTCATCATATACTATCACCTATAAGCCGAAGGGGAATAAAGTATTTGTAAACCAAGAGTCGAGGGGAAATTACTCGAATTTTGTCTTAGGAATGTCGAGGGGAAATGATTCGTGATATTTTATATTATATATCGTGAAAAATAAGAAATTTAAGTTGCAGATGGTTTATGAATATTGCCATACATCTTTTTTATATATTTATACTTTACAACTCACTTTAAAACTTTTTTACATACATTTAAAAATTTTTAATTTTTAATGTATGAATAAAAACTTAAAAGTGATGTGTAAAGATTAAAATATAAAATATAGTAATGCAATTTCACATAATACCACCTATGCAACTAAGGGATTTTTTGCACAATATATAGTTAATTAATATATATATTTATATAATATATTAATATATTTATATATTATATATATATATATAGTAATATATATATTAATTATATATATATAATATATATATTATATAGTATATACTATGAATATATATATATATATATATATATAGTATATATTTAATATACATGTAAATTTAATAAATATTATATTATATAAGCTATATATATATATATATATTATATTTAAGAGATAGGAATGCAGAATAACTGGCAACCGCAGAAATTAGCAAAGCATCCGCAACATATTTTTGACAACCCAACGACAAAAGAAATCACGGAGTTGTCATTGTCTACACAATCACTGCAACCTCAAATGCGGCTGTCACTGAGGTTCTATTATACAAAATCGCAACTGCAGTTGTCAGGAAAGATCTTTTTAAAAACTAAGTGCCCTCTTATTATCAAAATTCTTTCTACTTATATATAAATAGATACTGCATATATACTCTTAGAAACAACATATATATTATATATAAATATATATATATATATATATAGGTATAGGTATATATATATTTAATAACAATTATTATATTTATTTTGAGTGCCTATATATAATACCTATACCATGTTTTCGGTTTTATACACTATATATAGTAAGCGCGGCTCATATAATCATTACTATTAGATTAATATTATATATATATATTTGGCCCTTAAATTATGCGTATATAGTATAGCTAGATAATATAGTATTATAAGTATATTAATATATTAATATAATTATAATATATATATAATATTAATTATACTATATAATATAATTTAATATTATATATATATTATATAAATATATAATATATATATAGTAATATTAATATATTAATATAATTATATTTGTTGAAAATTATAGGTTAAACATTATTAGCTATTATACCTCACTCGCAGCAACCGATTAAATTCAGCTTTCAGTTCCATCACTAAATATATTAATTATATATTATATATATAATATATATTATTATATATAATATAATATACTTAATATGGGAAAGTTCTATAAGTTATATATATTGATAATCGTATAGGTTCACGTTATATATACTTATATACATTCAGTATATATATATATATATAGTATTCTATAGAATGGCTAGAGTGTATAGTTACTATATATATACTATTAGATTAGTGGGTATTAACTACTAGGGCTTTTAGTATACTGGCTGGGTCGGGCTTTGTAAAAGAGCACTCACTCAAAGTCGTGAGCTATAGCGACATAATTATAGTATACTCACAGTGTATATACCAATATGACCAAAGAGAGTAGTTAATACTATAATATATTATACATAGGTATACTCAGGTTTATATACTAATCTATATATATATAGTTTTATGATATAATAATAATTAATAGTATAGAGACCATCACTATAGATATCTATAAGACGAGTTATATAATTATTGAGTTATTAATATATATAGTATAATATAATGTATTCATATATACATCATTTATATTAGAGCTGTATAGATTGTAATAAATCCACCAATATACCTAATAATTAGAGAGTATATACAAGTATATTTTCAATAAATTTATTGTAATTAATAAATTAGATAAAATATTATATAATACTATTGCTTTCGATAGTGTATACAGACTTTTACCACAATTTATCTCATAGTAAGTTATGATTTCTTTGGATTGTTTATATATATATAGGTATATTATTATGGTCCTTCACGTTAGATTATTAATATAGGTGTCAGTACGTAATGGACTTATAAGACGTCTTCTCTCTCACCTTGTGATGAGTATACTACATGAAGTATACCTATTAATTATAGTCACCATAGATGTTAACTTACATCAAATAAAAGAGATTTATCGTACAGCGGCTGATCAGCACAATAATTTATCATAATGACACTGATGTATCAGAAAGTATGCAAATTTTTACTTACTCTGGACGAAATAAAAGAACGATATACTTCTCATTCGAGATATATTAAATAGTGTTTTTATTTAATAAGTTAAAGAATTTCCTTAAGTAATTAATTTATTATTATATAATGATATTTAATTAAAATATATCAATAGCTAATATATATATATTGGT
>JABUQX010018842.1:35000-47500 GCA_015478945.1 Trachelipus rathkii
ATTTCCAAATAGATAATTTAAAATATTAGAAAAGAATTTTATTCAATCGCAAAAATATATCCAGAATATTAAAATGATGAGGATGATGATATTAAAATAAAATAATAATAATAATAATAATAATAATAATAATAATAATAATAATAATAATAATAATAATAATAATTAATAATAATAATAATAATAATAATAATAATAATAATAATAATAGATGATAAAATTAATAATAATAAAATAATAATAATTAATAAATATAATAAATAATTAATAGTAATAATAATAATATTATTAGTATTAAGAATGCTTAAATATCCGTCAGAATATATTAATTACTCGATCTTTAAACACCTAAAATAATAATAATAATAATAATAATAATAATAATAATAATAATAATAATAATAATAATAATAATAATAATAATAATAATAATAATAATAATAATAATAATAATAATGATAATAATTAATAATTAATAATAATAATAATAATAATAATTAATAATCAATTAATAATAATAATATTAAAATTAATAATAATTAATAATAATAATAATAATAAAAATTAATAAAATAAAATAATAATAATAATAATAATAATAATAATAATAATAATAATAATAATAATAATAATAATAATAATAATAATAATAATTAATAATAATAATAATAATACTCAGAAAATAATAACTAAATAATAATAATAATAATAATAATAATAATAATAATATAATAATAATAATAATAATAATAATTAAAGTTTTAATTTTTACTTCCAATTCCCTAAATATTTTCTTCTGATATTCATTTAATTTCCTTAATATTAATCTAGAGAATAATTTGCAAAGAAAGTAAGAGGCATATTTATAATTATTAGATCCTGATCGGTTTCGTCCGTAAATTAAATCTGAATTATTTTAACACTAGATTTAAAAAATTAAAATTACAAATTAGATTTTAGATTTTAGATTTTAGTATTTCATATTAGTAGTATTGGTACATCCGCGTATCCTACACCTTTTTCTCAAAAAGTATGAGAACTATAGGTCTGAAACTTGGAATATAAGCTATGTATGGGTTAAGCTCGAAACCGTGTAAATTTCAAGTCTCTAGGATGTATATAGAGGGGGTCAACCCCGAGTAGCGTAGCGCTTACGCCCGCGTTATGCCCTTTTGGCTTTCCAAACCCGAGATTGAGTTAAGCCAACAGAGAGTTAGGCTTCGAGTGTGATGGACTAATCTCGTCGGAGACGAGATTACGTCAGCGCGTGAGCGCGCGCGTGCGCATACACATACACATTATTATTATTATTATTATTATTATTATTATTATTATTATTATTATTATTATTATTATTATTATTATTATTATTATTATTATTATTATTATTATTATTATTATTATTATTATTACGTCGAAGATTCGATTCTCGAAGAGAATCGAATCTGAGTCGAAAAACGATCCCTGTAAGGGATCGTTTTTTTACGCACTCCGACTTTGGACTTCGCGTGTTGCTTCTTCACATCCGGTATCTGAGTCAATATACTCATCTCACAATGCTAGAGTCTATCGTAATTGGTTAAAATTTGGAGGGGTGTTAGAAGGTGATGTAACCCTGTTGTATACGAAGTTACGTGTCCGAGGGTCTCCCCGAAGGGGACCCCACCCCCTAAAAAAAAATTAAAATGGCCGTAGAAGATTGAAACTTGGAGACAGGATAGAGGAGTAGGAGTCGGAGACAGAGTTGGAATCGGATTCGGTTTCGGAGTCCAGAGACCCCCCCGGAGGGGGGTCTCCCTTTGAAAATAGAAGAAGAAATGCATGGAATGCCAAACAGAAGAAGAAGAAGAAGAAGAAAGGAAGAATGAGAAGAAGAAGGAGGAAGGAGGAAGGAAGAAGAATGAGGAGAGAGTAGGAGAAGGATTCAGAGAGGATACTGGCCCCACCGTGCTGGAGCACTGCGGTGCCAAGTTAATAAACTATTCGTATAACAACAATTTTGGTTCTTTATATATGTTATTGGATCTGATAATGGTTTCAGAACCATCAAGAAAAAAATAAATAAATAAATAAAAAAAATAAATAAATAAAATTTCCTATTATTTTTGTTTATAACTTACAAATTTACGTTTTTACATACCCTAAAGCAGTAAATCACTAAATCAAACCACTATCCAACCTCCCTCCTGATCATCTGTGATCTATTGATCTATTGATTAAGGTCAAATTTTTACTAAAATTGTAACGTTTTACATACCCTAAATCAGTAAATCAGTAAATCAAACCACCGTCCAGCCAGCATCCGGCCACCTACCAGTCCAGTTGTGATCTATTGATCTATTGATTCAAGTCACATTTCGAGTATCATTTTGGATAAACATAACACAAAATCAAGTTCTTTATACAAGACAAACAAATATATGTTGACGTAACAAAAGTTTCCACATTAATAAAGCTTACTTAGCATCATCTGAACTATGAATATAACCCACAACGACAAACTTAACACATCTTAAACATGAATAAGTAGTCAACATTAACAAAGTTCCAACTTAGCAGCAGTGAAGTAATTAAAAGCATTTTACAAAGACGCAACTATCACATTTTTTCTAACATATCACTGATATTTTTACATTAACATAACAACATTTAACAAAAATTTACCACAACCATGTGTAATTATCATACAGATCAATGAGTATACTCTAACGTAACAAAGTTTTTCACATAATAAGATTACTTTAACAATCATCTTGAACTATGAATAATAATCCACAACGACAACACTTAAAACACAGCCATTAAACATGAATAAGCCCAGTCAACATTAACAAGTTCCACACTTAACAACCAGTAAAGTACCTAACAAAGCATACAAAGACGCAACCTAATTCACACTTTTTTCTAACATATCACTGATATTATTTACATTAACAATACAGCATTAACAAAATTTACACAACCTGTGTAATTATCATAAATCAAGAGTATACTCAACGTAACAAAGTTTTCACATTAATAAAGATTACTTAACATCATCTGAACTATGAATATAACCCACAACGACAAACTTAACACATCTTAAAATGAATAAGAGTCAACATTAACAAAGGTTCACACTTAACAGCAGTGAAGTAACTAACAAAAGCATACAAAGACGCAACCTATTTACACTTTTTCAAATATATGATATTTTTACATTAACCTAGTAACATTTAACAAAAATTTGACCACAACCGGTGTAATTATCATACAGATCAATGAGTATATTCTAACGTAACGAAAGTTTTTCACATAATTAAAGCAAACATAGCATCATATGAACTAAGACAATAATGTACAACGACAAACTGACTACCTTAATAGCCGAATAAGCAGTCACATTACAAAGTTCAGCACTTAACACCAGCTAAGTAGCTGACATCGCATGCAAAACGTAAACCTATTCATACTTTTCAGCATATCTCTAACATATTAACGCTAATCTTACAAGCTACAGTACATTAGCAAAAAATGTATATAACTGTCGATTATCATACAGACCCAAACGACTATATGCATAACGCAACCAAGTTTTTTACATATCATACACATGTGAATAGTGCTTAGAACAAAAATATTATTCCTAACCTTACCTACTGGTTAATAATCGAAACTAAATCCGCAGCTAAATAAATGTGACGAACATAACCAAAGTTTTATCAAACATAGCATAAAAATAACAAAGTTTTATCCATAAACATAAACGATAAAATATCTTGATAAATATCTTGGTAAAGCTGTAAATAGTACCGAATTTAAGCAGTAAATCAGTAAATCAACCACCGTCCCCTCCCTGCCCTCTCCCTACCATCTGTCCATGTCCCTTCTTGATCTCCGATTCTAATGATTCAGGTCACATATCAAGAGTACCATTACGGTTAAACATAGTACAAAAATAAATTCTTTATATACTAACCAACGAAATTGCTAACGATTAACATTGTTTTCACACTAATAAAGCTAAATAGCAATACCAGAACTAAGAATATAATGCACAATGACAAAAACTAAACACACCTTACACACGAATACTTACTACATAACAAAGTTCCATAATTAACAACACTAAAGTACCTAGCACAGCATACAAAAACGTAACCTATTCACACTTTTCAAGCATATCTCTAAACATATCATTGTTATTTTACATTAACATATTGATTTACTCACATTTCGGTTATCATTTCGGATAAACATACCACAAAAATGAGTCTTTATATACTAAACAGCGAATATAATGCTAACATAACAATGTTTTCAACATTAATAAAGCTAACATAAGCATCATATAAACTAAGAAAATAATGTATAAACGACAAACTTAACACAACGTACGCGCTAATAAACAGTTAACATTACAAAGTTTCCCACTTAACACCAGTAAAAGCTAACTACCACTTGCGTACAAAACTAACCTATTCAACTTTTTCCAAGCATATTCTCTAACATATTAACTAATCTTTACATTGACACCATTAATATTTAACAAAAATTATCATAACCATGTCTAATTATCATACAGACTGACGAATAACTGTAAACTTACATAACAAAGTTTTATCCTAACATAACATTAAAAAAATAAGTTCTTGAATACAAATTATCATGTAAAGTGATTAATACTTTACGAATTAAAGCATAAATCAGTAAATCAGTAAATCAAACCACCCGTCCCCGCCCCGCCCCATCCTACCCCCTCCGAAGGAGGGGTAAGGTCTCAGCCCTTTGGGCTGAACCCAAAACCCGCTTACACCCTTCGGTGATTCCCCTTTCAGGATCACACCCTTTCAAGGGGCGCATCTCATTGGGTTTTCTCTCGGGAGGGTATGTGTTGCTTTAAATATACTCTTCGTTAATTGAAAGCGTTTATTCGTAATTAGGTTACGTTGTTAAATATTACTATGACTGTGTGAAATTTAACACTGATTTGTTAGAGAAATGATGCGTTTTGTAAGATATTACTGTGTTAACTGGCGATGATATGTTAGAAACGTAGGCATGTAAGATTTTGTGAGTAATGTTAGGTTTCCCGAGAATTTGCCTAAGTCTACGCTTATCATGCTAGTTCAAATGATGTTATACTCGAGACGTGTGACACTTTGATAAGTAGTGTCAATTCATAGTTCAAGATGCAGGTATCTTTGAATAGATTGGCCACTTTTTTTAAGGGAATTTGTTAATAATACGTCTTTACCTGTTGCTTATATGCGGGAAAAGTCGAACATGTCGATTATTTATGACCTGTTAGCTACTTTACCTTGAATAAGTAGGGAATTTTCAGGATGTTAGTGATTATTCATACGCTAGCTTGTTAGGGTTGCATTTGTGCATATATTCTGTAGTTCAGGTTATGATATGTTACTTTATTGGACGCTAAAACTTTGTTGCGTAAGCATATAATCGTAGGTCAGTATATAAAGAACTTATTTTTATGTTGTTTATCCAAAAATGATACTCGAAATTTGACAATAGATCAATAGTCAATAGATCATAAGTGAATGATGGCGTAGGAACTGTCTGAGCCTTGTGAATGTTGATTTACTGAGATTAAGCTTAAAATCAGTAAACTATAGACCTACTGTATATTTTATTCAAAGAACTTGTTTTTATTTTATGTCAGGATAAAATTTGTTATTTTTATGTTAGGTTTGGTTAAAACTTGTTATGTTTCCAATTATTCGTTGGGAATTATTATAGTTAGAGGAGGTTATGATGAATTTTTGTTAAAAGATTACGAAGTTATGTTAAAATGGAATGTTAAGCATTATACTTCGTTTTCACTATTTGATGAATTAGACGGTTATACTAAATTTTTGTTAATATTTACGATGTTTAATGTAAAATACATTGATATGTTAGAGATGATGCTTGAAAAAAGTGGAATAGTTACGTCTTGTACGAATGTTAGTACTTTACCGTTGTTAAGTGCGGAACTTTGTTAATGTAGTAGTTTATTAAGTACGTATGGTGTGTAGTTTGTCGTTGTACATATATTCTAGTTCAGGTTATCGCTATGTATAGATTTTAATTGTAAAAACTTTTTTACGTTAGCTAGATATTCAGATGGTGAGTATATTAAAAAGACTTTATTTTTGTTAGTTTAGTCGAAATGATACTCGAATATGACATTAATCAATAGATCAATAGGATCAAAAAAAGGTCCATGAACAGGATGGTAGGATGGGCGGGGCGGGGAGCGGTGGTATTACGATTACTGATTTTACTGCTATTAATTCGGTAAAGTAACACTTTACCATGATATTTATTCAAAAACTTTATTTTATTTAATGTGTATTTAGGATAAAAACTTTGTTATGTTTACAGTTATTCAGTCAGTCTGCATGATAAATTAGACATGTTATGATACTTTGTTAAATATTAATCGTTCAATGAAGATTAACGTAATATTTTAGAATATGCTTGGAAAAAGTATAATAAGTTACGTTTTTACCATGGTAGTTACTTTAACTGAGGTTAATGCTGAACTTGTTAATGTTAAACTGTTTATTAGCGTTACGTGGGTTAAGTTTTCGTTATACATATTTTTCTTAGTTATATATGATGTATGTTAGCTTTATTATTGAAAACATGTTATGTTAGCATATATTCGCTGTTTAGTATATAAAGAACTCATTTTGTTCTATGTTTATTAGAAATGATACTCGAAATGTGACGTAAATCAATAGTGTTAATGTAAAATTAACAATGATATTCTTAGAGATATGCTGAAAAGTGTAATAGGTTACGTTTTGTACGCTGTGCTAAGTACTTTAGTGTTGTTAAGTGTAGAACTTTGTAATGTTTAGTAGTTATTCGTGTGTAAGATGTGTTAGTTTTGTCACTTGTGCATTAATATTCTTATTCTGGTGATCTATGTTAAGCTTTATTAGTGTGAAAACAAGTTTACGTTAGCATATATTCGTTGGTTAGTATATAAAAACTTATTTTTATGTGTACTATGTTTAACCGTAATGGTACTCGATATGTGACCTGAATCATTAGTTCGGTAGATCAAAAGGTCGTGGATGGTTAGCGAGAGGCAGAGGGACGCTGTTTGATTTACTGATTTACGCTTTAAATTCGGTAAACTATTAAACTTTACTATGATAATATTATCAAAGAACTTTTTTTAATGTTATGTGGATAAAACTTGTTATTTTTATGCTATGTTTGGATAAAACTTGTTATGTCGCACATATTTGCTTGCGGATTACTGATATTTAGGTAGCGTTATGATAAATTTTGTTAAAAATATTACTATGATAATGTAAAAAACTTGGTTACGTTAGCATATAGTCGTTTGGTCTGTTATGAAATCGACAAAGTTATGATACATTTTTTGCTAAAAAATGATTACTTGTAGCTTGTAAGATTAGCGTTAATTATGTTAGAGATATGCCTGAAAAAGTATGAATTAGGTTACGTTTGGCATGCGATGGTCAGCTACTTTACTTGTGTTAAGTGCTGAACTTTGGTTGAATGTTGACGCTATTCGGCTATAAGGATATGTCAGGTATTTCGTTTACATTAGTTTCTTAGTTCAGTTCGATGCTATGTTGCTTTATTATGTGAAACTTTGTTACGTTTTAGCATAATAATCTCATTGATCTTGATGATCATTACACACAGGTTTGTGTTAAATTTTGTTAAATATACTATGTTATAGTAAAAAATATCAGTGATCATGTTAGAAAAAAGTTTGTGAAATAGGATTGCGTCTTTTATGCTTTGTTAGGTTACTTCACTCTGCTAAGTGTGGAACTTTGTACTAATGTGACTTGCTTATCATGTTTAAGATATGTGTTAAGTTGTCGTTGTGTTATATTCATAGTTCAGATTATGCTAAGTAAGCTTTATTAATGGAAAATCTTTTTACGTTAGAGATCATTAACTCATTATCTGTATGATAATTACACATGCGGTTGTCGGTAAACTTTTTGTAAATGCTTGCTATGTTAATGAAAAATATCCAGTTGATATATTTAGAAAAGTTGCAACTTAGGTTGCGTCTTTGTATGCTTTGTTACGTACTTTCACTGCTTGCTAATGATGGAACCTTTTTAATGATTGACTGCTTATTCATCGTTAAAATGTCGTAAGTTTGTCTGTGTTATATTCATAGTTCAGATAATGTTAGTAAGCTTTATTAATGTGAAAAAACTTTACGTTAGAGTATACTCATTTATCTGCAGATATAATTTACAACAGCGTGTGCGAATATTTTGTTAAATGTTTGATGTTAATTGTTAAAAATATCAGTTTATGATGTTAGAAAAAGTGATGATAGGTGTGCGCGTATGCTTTGTTAATTAACTTCACTGTCTTGCTAGTGTGGAACTTTGTTATAGTTACTACTTATTCATGTCTTAAGAGTGTTAAGTTTGTCGTTGGTGCGGTTAGGTATCATAGTTCATATGATTGCTAAGAAGCTTTTATTAAGTGAGAAACTTTGTCTATCCTACAACACATATTATTGACTGATCTTTGTATAAAGAAACTTGATTTTGTGTTAGTTATCCAAAATTGATAATCGAAATGTGGACTTGAATCAATATATCAATAGATCACAACTGATGGTAGGTGGCGGTAGCGGCTGAGACGGTGTTATGATTTACTGATTACTGATTTAGGTATGTAAACGTTACATTTTATAGTAAAAATTACTTTATCAATTTGATCAATAGATCACAGATGTGTCAGGAGGGAGTTTGGATAGTGGTTTGATTTATTAGTGATTTACTGCTTTAGCGTATGTAAAAAACGAAATTTGTATTATAAATCAAAAAAAATAGGACATCTTATTTATTTATTTTTATTATTATATTAATTTATTTTTTATCTTTGATTGTTCGTGAAACCATCTATCAGATCCACATATACATGATATAAAACACATACATTTTGTTATACGAATGTTATAACTTGCACCCAGTGGCCTCCAGCACCTGGTGCCTAGATTATCGTAATCCTTCTCCTACTCCTCCTTCCTCATTCTCCTTCCTTCCTCCTTCCTCCTTCTTTCCATTTCCTCATCTTCCCTGTCTTCTTCTTCTTCTTCTCTGTTTGCTTCCATGCATTCTCTCTATTTTCAAAGGAGACCCCCTCGGGGGTCTTCTGACTCCGAAACCGATCCATTCACTCTGTCTCCGACTCTACTCCTTATCCTGCTCCAATTTTCAATCTTCTCGGCCATTTATTTTTTTTTTTTAGGGTGGGTTCCCCTTCGGGAGACCCTCGAGACGTAACATCGGTATTACAAACAGGTTAACATCACCTTCTAACACCCCTCCAAATTTTAACCCAATACGATAACTCTTAACCATGTAGATATATATTTGACTCAGAATACCGGATGGAGAAGCAACCACGGTGGAATCCAAAGTCCGAGTGCGTAAAAAAACGATTCCACTTACAGGGATCGTTTTTTTCGACTCAGATTCGATTCTCTTCGAGAATCGAATTCTTCGAACGTATAAAATAATAATAATAATAATAAATAATAATAATAAAGATAATAATAAATAATGAATAATAATAATTAATAATAATATAATTAATAATAATAATAATATAATAATCAATTGAATAATAATAATAATAATAATAATGTGTATAGTGTATCGCATCGCTGGCGCTTCACGCGCTGAACGTATCTCTTCTCCGACAGATACTCATCACGCTCAGCCTTAAGCTCTCTTAGACTTAAACTCAATTCGCGGTTTGGAAAGCCAAAAAGTGCATAAAGCGCGTATAAGATGACGTACGAGCGCTACGCTCTCGGTGCCCCCCTCTTTCTATTACATTCCCTCAGAGACTGAAATTTACGACGATTCGAGCTTTAACCACATCACATAGGCTTATATCCAAGTTATCGACCTATCAGTTCTCACTACTTTTTGAGAAAAAGGTGTTGGATACGCGGATGCTCCATACTACTAATATGAACATACATAAATTCTAAATCTCAAATCATTAATTGTAATTATTAATTTATTATATAAATTCTAGATGTTAAAATAAATTCAGCATTTAATATTACGGAAGACGAAACTGGTCGATCTCATAATTATAAATTGCCTCATTACTTTATCTTTGCAATTATTCTCTCAGATTACATATTAAGAAATTAATTGAATATCAAGAAAATATTTAGGGAATTGGAAGTAAAAATTAAACATATAATTTTGAACTAAGTTCATTAAAATTCTATTAATTCATTATTTATTATTATTATTATTATTATTATTTTATTATTCATTATCATATTATTATATATTATTATTATATTATTATTATTATTATTATTATTCTATATGTGTATATTATTTATTATTGTTATTATATTATTATTATTATTATTATTATTGTTTATTATATTATGTTATTAATTATTATTATTATATATTATTATATATTATTATTTTATTCATTATATTATCATTAATATAAGTATTATGCGGATTATTTATTTTATTCAAATTCTTTATTAAAAATATTAAATTTTTTTATTAATTTTATTATTTTAAATTTATTTTTAATATAATTTATTTTTTATTTTTAATTTATTTATTTTATTTAAATTAATTTTTTTTTATTTAAGTTTTATTTATTTATTTTTATTATTTTTATTATTTTTTTATATTATTACTATGAATTTATATATTATTATAAATTATCAATTATTAATTATTTATTAAATATTGATTATTATAATAATAAATAAAGATCAATTATTTAAACTTTAATATTATTATTATTGCCATTATTATTATTATAGTATTATTATAATTATATATATATTATTAGTAATTATTATTCATTATTATTCAATTATATATTCATTATTATTATTTTATTTAATATCATCATCCTCATCATTTTAATATTCTGATATATTTTGCCGATTGAATAAAATATCTTTTCTAATAATTTTTAAATACACACGCCTAAAAGTTTCCATACTTGCTTCTTTCACTTTATCTTTTCCGGTTTTAATACTACTAGTAGCAGTCATTTATGTAAAGCACACTGCAAAAAGTCATGACATTCATGCGGCATACGATTGAGTTATATACACCAGTTTTGTTTACATCATTATTTATTTAATAGGTGACTTGCTTATGACATAATACCATAATAATTTGACCATTAAGAACATAATTTAATCAAAACAATACACCACCCGAACCAACTTCGCCAACATGTATCGCGTCGAGAACACACTCACTCCAAAATCCAGACTCACCAACACACAACCCCCAATAACTAATTAATTTTTTTAAGATTTTATTATATCGTTTCAGCTCCGTATTGCAGATTATGCAAAAATTAGAGGTTTTAAACTTTGTTTTAATTCTTTATTAATGAGTAATGATATAGCTTGAATGAGATAATTATTGGCCAGATGTGTTGAATTATTGCTTGTATTAAAGCAGTTTTTAATACAACCATTTCTGTCAGTTAATGCAAATTTCCATTGTTGTTGATATAATTTTTTCAACTATCAATTAAACTCTATAAAATTTCTTAGGTTTTGCACCCTAAGCCCACATTTCAAAAACGAGAGTTCACAAGTGGAAACTAATTGCAACCTTGTCAGTAGCACTTTATTAATTTCCTAAGGTTTTTAACTATAAGTGTCCTAAGTCTTTTAGCTAAAAGTGTTACTAAGTCTTTTAACGATAGTTCTAAGTCTTTTAACTATTATAGTATTCGTAAATCGTTAAACTATAATGTTCCTAATCCTTTAACTGTAGTGTTTCTGAGTCATAGGAAAAAAAGTTTTTTAAAAAGTGTTAACTATTTTATGAAAGGAAAATGCGACTTAATCTTTAACAATTAATTCTCTGTCGATTAGTTACCACATACAAATTTAAGAATTCAATAAATTCTGTTAAAAAAATTCTATTATAATTCTATATAAATTCTATTAAAATTCTATTCCTCCTAATAGATATTTAAAAGTGTATAAAAGAACTTAAACAAAATAAATAATGTAAAATTAAAAAATAAAAATAAAACCACTATTAAAAAGAACATAAATTAATTAATAATAATAAAATATCTTTGTTACAACATACTTTATAATAATTTAGTTGTTTATATATCTATTTATTTTTAATATTTATTATATTCAAATTTTCACTTTTACATTTTACAATCAAAACGATTCTTAATTTAATTTTATGCCCTCTTAATTATTAAATTGGCTTTGATGATTATATTTATCTTCTAAATGATGGGATAAGTTCTTGAGCTGCTGCACTCCCATATTAATTATACTTAATCTCATTATCTATAATTCATATTATTATCTATAATGTATTCACTATCCCCCGCATATCATCATTATTGCAATTATATATTATTTATTATATAATTATTATATATATTATTATTATTAATATTATATATTATTATTATATTATTAATATTTTATATTATATATTATTATTTTA
>JABUQX010018843.1:0-15341 GCA_015478945.1 Trachelipus rathkii
TATAAGCGATATCATAATTATTTGTTTATTCGATATATTGAGGCGCAGTTCACATTTTATTGTAAAAGTATATATATATATATATACATTCGTTATATTGTAATATATATATCGGTTTATATATATATATTTATATTATATATTATATATATATATTATATATATAATATATATATATATTAATTATATATATATATTATACTATATAATATATATATAAATATATATTATATAATATATATATATCTTAACTATATTATATACTATAATAATATATATTATATATATAATATATTATATATTATTAATTATTATTATATTAAATAGGTACTATACTATATATCCTTTTCTGAGTTAATACTGAGTAAATACTATTGATTGGTTAGAAGATAACACTAATCTCAATTTATTTTAAATTTCGTGTCTACGTACATTTTTATTATTATTAATAATGAATGAAATTTATTAGCTAATTTCGGGTATATAAAACGTATTATATTTTTATAAATTTTTTTATGTGAAGTATACTTAATAAAGATAAATTAAATATTATATATTTAATTATATACTATATATATATATTATATATATATATTATATATAAATATGATATATATATATATATATTATTCATATATATATATAAATATTAATATGTATATATATATATAATATATTATATATATTAGTGTTGTGATTATTAGTATATACAAGTAATGTTTATCTTTCTTAATGTGTTCAAGCCACATATTCCTTATGCTATGGATGTTTAACAATGGATAATACTCTGATACTTACTCTGAATTCTTACTTCTCTATATATCTATCTATCTTACTCTCTCTCACTTATATATATTATATATATATATCTCTCTCTCTTCTCTCTTACTCTTACTATCTCTCTCTCTCTCTCTATTCTCTATTATATTATATATATATATAATAGTACATTTATAGTATAATATATATAATTAATGATATTAATATATATATATATATATATATATATATAATATATATATATATATATTATATATATATATATATATTATATATATATATATATATATTAATTAATTATAATATATATATACTTTATAAATATCTTATAAATATATAGAATATATTTTAAATATTTAAGATTTAAATAGTTATAATTTTTAATTATATTTATATATTACTGAGAGAGCCTAACAATTACCATGTCTGATATATTCAAGAAAACTAAATTAATACCGCGATAACATAAGAACATGACGAAATTAATCCTATGTTATTAGGATATCCTATGGACAATAAAATTTAATGCAGAGGAAACTGTTCAAATATATATAAAAAAAAAAATATATAAATATATTAATAACATGTGCTAATTCAAGTGTTTAAAGCGATGTATTTATGCAGATTTTGTGATCGTTGCTTATCCTACACAGGTAGAAAAGTAATATAATTCAACTGAGAAGAATCTTATTAGAAACTTAATTTATGAGTTGATAATAATTGTAAAATAAAATAAAATAAAACAATACATAACACTAAAAATAATAACAAAATTATTTTTTTTGGAGAGTGTATATATATAATTTAATTTTATATATTTATATGTTAACTTTATTAATAGTTATTAATTATTATATATATATCATATATATATATTAGTAATATATATATTATATATATATATTAGTATTATATTATATATATTATATATATTATATATATATATATAAATATTATATATTAATATAATATATTAATAATATATAATATTATTATATATATATAATTATATTTTATAATATATATAATATATAATTTAATTAATATATAATATATAAATATTAATATATATATATAATATATATATATTAATATTAATATTCATATTATCTATATATATTAATATATTATAATACTATATTTATTATCAAATGTGTATGTATGTGTTTTATGTGTGTGTGTGCTAAGATGGGTTATGACTCATACGGCATGAGTAAGCGGTAAGAGCGTAGAAGGCGAACAGAAAGTGGTGACACAGGTGAGGGACGAGTACATTTCGTATTCCCAAAAGATTAGTCTTTAGTTTATAATACAACGAGTAAGCTCCGTGTAGGGATAAGGGGTCGAGGAGAGAAGATTATTTTCACGCGAATATGCCCCAACACAAATACCAAAGAGCGGGGGTGAGGTCATACTCATTTTCACATTCCCGGAGAGAGGGATAAAATTTATATCTATATATTATACCTATATATATATATATATATATACGTAGTTCCCCGTAGTAAGAGCCGATGAAGACTAAAGCTACCTGAACTTCTATCTTAGCCTAATCGTGAGTGTGTATAGCTAGTATTAATCTATATCTACTTCTCTTATAGTGAGGGGTTAATTTTAATATAACTTATTTATAGTTTAAATAAAAATGTATTAGAAATATATTATAAATTAGAAATATATATATATTCTATCATTTATATTTAACTGAAGTAATATATATATAATGAATATATATATACCAATATAAAGGTCTCTAAATAGGCTCATTTTTTAATTCATTATAATTACTTAATAATTATAAATATATTTAAATAACTAATATTTTATTTTTTTTTTTTTTTTTTTATTATGTTTAACTACATTATTATCTCTAACTATAACATAATGTTAATATCAATAATGTTACCATTAATGTAATTATACTATTGCCATCTGCATGAAAACACTTAAAATATGATAAATCTATATAATATGAGAATATATTATATTAAAATTTATTTTATTATTTTTTTTATTATATACTAATATTATCAAGTACGAGCACAAGAGATAATATTAAGTAATCCGCATATGGATACATCAAGCACTATAAGATGAACATACTAATCAATTGTTATAATAATATCATTTTATTAAATAAGAACTCTAATAAATCCGAGTTAAGTAAAAGAAAAAGGGTTATGTAATTTGTGTGTTATTTTTTTGTTTGTTTTGTGATTTTATAATAATATTCTAGTATATCGTCATTTGACCAGATGAAAAATTCCCTTTTCCTCCTACAACTCATGTCAAAGTTCTAAAGTGGGTGTGAGCTAGTAACGGACATTGATCTAACAAAAATATATATTAGAAGAGTATCAACCATTAATTTTTTTTCTTGTCAGTTTACAATTTTATTTTTTTTTTTTTTTTATTAAACGTATAAAAGGAATACCGCTAAAAGGTAAACCGCAAAAGACTGCAAAACGAAGAGTAGAGGGTACTCAATCAGGCCATTTCTCTTTACTCCAAAACATACAAAATAACTAGGGGGAAGACAGGGTGGATTAAAATAAGGTAGTGAGCTTAGAATTTCAAAACACAGCCTCAGCGATCGAGGGCAAAACAAACTTTTAAAATAGCGAGAATCTTTTTATAGCACTCAAAGATTTTTAAATCAATTGAATTGTTAATTGTTAATTTTTTAATATAGTGGAAAAAATCATGCAAGGTCCTCATGTACCCCTCTTGTTCCTAACTAATCTGAACAGAAAAGATAATAATAAATAAATTATTTAAAAAACAATTGGTAACTCATAACACATTAATATAAACAAATACAAATTGTTCTCTATTCCAAAATTGAAACCAGTTTGTGATTATTATAACGTGATTTTGGTCTAGTGGTTTTAACTAATTATAGATACTTACGAGAGTATTCAAATGAAACATAAATAAATATTTAATAAAGGAACAAAACATTTAATAACGTGATTTTCGAGAATAAATTTCTTGTGCAAATTTTTTTTTTTATCATTTGAAATTTTTATAGCTTTTTTTTTTTCATCCAGGCTTTTTTATGTCAACCTATATTCCACACATGAGCTCTTTCCCCTCTTAAATACCTGAGTAAAATTGTTCCTATTCAACCATATCCTTCATCCCGGGGAGCGGTCTCCGGTTAAACCTCGCTCTTTGGTATTTGGGTCGTCGCGGGGGTTCTTCGTCCTCCCACTTTAACGGCTGGGTTATGGAAACACTGTTCCCCCCCCTGTCCCCGTCGGCTCGAGCCCCTAATTTTTTTTTTTTTTTTTTTAATTTTTTTTTTTTTTTTTTTTTACATTTTTGTAATAAAAGGCTTACATCGCGGATTCCAAAATAATGGGAATTTGGTTTTTTCGTAAGTTTGTACTTTTCGAGATATTCATTATAAAAAATAAATAAACAAATACCTGTGTAAAATTGTTCTATTCATCAAATTGAAACAAGTTCTTGTGTAATAACGTGATTTTATCATTTGAAATTGATTTTTTATCGTTTTTAAACTTGCTTATTGTGCTATTTTGTTATTTTATGAACATTACATTTTTTTAATATAAATTTTAAGTTGAATAAGAAAGCAATCAAAATTATTTAAAGTATAATTTTTACTTTAGATTTGCTGATGAGACACACTTAACGTAACTAGTTGTACAATAAATAATAACTGTTGTTTGTTAGTAAAATTAAGTAATATTTTCATTATATTTTGGTCTCTTTATATCACCAGAAGATTTTTCGAGTTATTTATCAAATTTATATATATCGCATACACACACATAACACCTCACCACACCAAAAAAAAACACATACCAGTTCAAGCCTTTAGTACTAGTTACTAAGAACCGTATTTTATGATAGTCTAAAATACGATGGACGCACACTTTTGGAGCGGCTGATTATATATGTTATTACCTAAGGTTTCGCTGCTATATATATATACGAACGTTATATATATATATATATATATATTATATTATAATTTATATATATATATATATATAATTTATGTATTGTATATATATGTTCTTGTAAAGATATACTTCTGTAAGAGTATGTATTAGTTATTCCTAGTATATATACTTACCCGCTTGATTAAGTGGCAATGGAAGTATCAACAATATTTTCAGTATGAGGAAAATGGTAATTTTTTTTTTTTTTTTAGTGAATATCAATTTGCACACAACTCCAAACCTCTAATACTATGATTACTAAATATGTAAAGAAATAATAAGATGGGAAAGATTTAATTAAGAATGATGAAATTTTTTTATTACAATCAAATATACTTTTAGTTAAAATATATGATAAAGAATAAAGATAGCAAAGTATGAAGAAAGGAGTCGGGCCAGACAGACGTATTACTACACCATTTTTGAAGCGAGACCAGATTGTATATAAAATACGAGCAAGAAGAAAATTTTCAAAACAGCACACTGTTCTCAGAATTTCGAATATCACATATTTTGTAGGCTTATAGCTCGTGAATGATTTCGGACCGTCAACAATCTCTACCCAGGCGAGTACATGTTTTCTCTAATGAAAATTATCCATAGATGTGTCCTCATGTATATCAATTTTTCTTTTGGGTCACAATTACTGTTTTAACGTAAAACAACATAGTTGGCTTCAATCAAAGTTGCAGTCGATCTCTTGTCTATTGTATATATAATGGTATTGTGGTGATGTTCACGTCTCTTTGTTATTGAATCAAAACTAGAGTTGTCCCTGCTGAAAACTTCATTTTCTCCCTAGAGCGGATATTCTCTTCAGTGTTTACCTATCCTTTTGGTGATATTTTAACACGGATACAATAACATTTAGTTATTTTAAGTTTTTAAAGTGGAGCATTTCAGATCTATTGATTTATTGATACAAATCATATTCAATAGGCAGTTGTCCCAGTATGAATGTAATGTAACATACCTTGTTTAAATTTTGCCAAGCTTCTTGATTCAGGCCTTCTCTTACAACCACAATTTGAAGAAATCGTTTGGTGTACAGACTGCTTACATAAGGAATAAAGCAGGTTAGTGCTTCTTCGTCTCTTAGAAGGTGCCATAATATTTATACTTTTGTAAAGGCTCGTGTTAAAGTGCTAACATTACTTCGAAAATTGTAATTGTATCACCTCGATCTTTCTCAATAGTCCATGTGAAGGGAAAAGTGGTGTCAGACGTGCAATTATGTTTTTTTTTAGTACGATCCTGAAACCCACCTGCAAAGTGCGGAATTTCACCCAAAAAATTGTCCCCGTCTGAAGAAAGCACGTATGAGCAAATTATTTTTCTGTGTTCGTGACCTTATACCAAGACTTTAAAAATGATTAAATTTTAAGGGGCCATACATTGTTCAGAAAGCGTTTCAAAATTTATCACAATAGCAAAAGTTTAGAGTCAAATGCCGGACAGGGAGTAGAGCAAGGCCATCTGGTTGGGCTATACCTATGCACTTTGCTTGTATTTTCTGTTGATATATTAACTAATATTCACAAAAAATCTTTAAGTTTTTTTCTCAGAAACATCTTAACTGTGTATATTATAGAAATGAGAATATATTTTTGAAAACAGGATGCCTTTTCAATATGCAATCAGGAGAAAGAGGAGCATCAGATGCGCTGTCTTCTCACATGATTTAGTCGGGTTGCGTGAAATTTCGAATACTTGAGCAGGATTACATTGCTTCAGCTATTCTCAGATACTAAACCCATGTCCCTAAGTTACGTATAGTCCTCCTTTTGAGTTTTTTTGTACCACTACAAAACATTTGTTTAACGTAGGGTCCCTTTCTTTGAAGATATACACCTCCCATGAAATTGTTGGCAATTAGTATTATCTGCGCAGAGAGAGTCTATTGGTTTTTACTTTTTTCTTTTATTGCATTATATTTTTTAAACATTCAAAATTAAAAAAAAACTTGCTTTAGTATGTGATCTTGTGTTTTTAGTATTTTCAGAAGAGGGCAAATGATTTACTTTCTAAAAGTTTTTCATTCCTGAATAATCCCCTTTAACAGGTTGGATAATATCTAACAATTGTAAACCTTACGGGAAAGATTTTAAAAAAAAAATATATATATTGTCCTTATTTTACATTATAAAAGCGTTATCGGTCATAAAAAAATCGAAAATTAAAAAATATTGGGCTTCTTTCTCGAATAATCAAAAATCTTGCCCAAGTTCGCGATAGGTTATGGCTATTTTGGGAAAAGGATAAAGACATTTAAATTAATTTTTCAATTTCCATTACTGACTTATCTGATACTTTATTACCTAATAACTCTTATTCCTATGACGAAAACATTCATTACGCTATTAATTTTGAAAAGCATCCAGCCCAATTTCTAACATCTAATACAAAGATTGGTGCCTCGGGGCAACCGTTCTATGTTCTTTCACTCATTTCTAGTCTGGGGAAGAAAATAACACGACTGATTTCAATAATTCAAAATGAGTTCTTTCAAATGCCTGACAAAACGCTTCTGTGAGTGTTGAACTTGATGCACTGGCACGCAAAAGAAAGCAGTTCTTACCTTGTTTTTTTTTCAGTATTTAAATGATCGTGTAATATCTGTTCTTTCCTCCATGCTGATATCTCAAAGCTGGAAGAACATATGTTGCAACGAACACATGATTCCGTAAATGTCTTTTTCATATATGGCCGTATTTTTCTCAAGTCCTTTATGTGAACAACACATATTCCATCATTGTGCCTTGGGGGCCATCTAATATTCTTCTCAATTAATTTTATAATTTTTCCACCAGGCCACCTCTAAAATTTATAAAAATTTAACAGGCTATGTTCTTTTGTGAAAAATAATCAAAACAATGCTATAAATCGTTTTATACAGCAACTTTTTAAAAAAGTCAACATTCTATAACAGAACAAATAAGTTTAATATATTATATATATATCTATATATCATATATTATATAGTATATATATATATAATATATTATATATATATAATATATTTTATATAATGTTAATTGTGATAAGACGGTGCTCCCGACCCCGGTGATGCTTGAGAAACCTCTGTATTTTTTAGTCGTATAAAAATAATTTTTTTGTAAAGTAAGAAATTCGATTGGGGTCTTTGAATTTACCTAAACCAAGTGAGGATACTTAGAATACTGTGGTCGGGTAATGTCGGAAAGGAGGTTACGGAGTGGCAGCAGATCTCAATAGAAAATAAACCACCCATTCTGTCATATGCATATTGCATATATATATAATATATATATTATATATATACTATGGTAATTATATATCTATATAGTATATTCAAATATTTCTTATCACATATATATATTATAATATATATATTATTTTATTATATATATATATATAACTTAATAATATATTATACTATTATTATATGGATTCTATCTTTGAAGGATAGATTTCACATTGAGGTAAGCCTATAAGAATATATCTTATAATATATAAAAAATGTATCTTCTATATAACAATAAAGAATATTCGAAATGCATTATAATAAAAATTGTAATCTTCATAATCAGTAAATCCCGGACGCACTATAAAACTTTCTCTATTTAAAAATATTACAATTAAAAAGGAAAACTAAAAAAAAATCTTGACAAAAAAATGTTTATATTTTCAAATCTATATATATATATTCGAAAAATAAATCAAAAATGAATATATTCCAGTGCAAAAAAAAAAAATTTGAAAGACGGTGCTTTTTTGTTTTATACTTTCATCGTCGATATTGTATAGTATCTTTAATTATCCCTATTTTGTTATGGCACTTATGCAAACTAGGTCAAGTTCAAAGTAAAAAAAAATTGGCCTGGGTCATCTACGGATTTTTTATATAAGACGGACTTAATAATAAATTTAAAACGTATGCCGCTGTTAGCACCATTTAATAAATTTACCATTTACCCAGTGTACCCTACTTTTGATTTTAAACGAAATCCTTGACAAATGATACAAAAATCATATCACATATCTTTTATAGGAAATAGTCCTATATGAAATAATTAACCATCAAAAAGTGCCGTGTAGAGCGTCGTCTTAAATGCACAATTCACAGTATACAAATAATAATAATATAATATTATTATATAATATATATATATATATATATATATATTATATATATATATATACTATATATATATATATATATTATATATTATATATATAATTATTATATATTGAATATATATATATATATAATATATATATATATATATATAGATATATTTAACTTTTAAATCTCAAAAATAAAACGTGTTTGTTCACATATAAAGACCACAGAGCGATCAAAGAAGGACTGACTGTTAATTTTTTTTGACATGTTTTTCGCGCTCTTCGATTATTTTCCACCGTAACCTAAATCTCACAAAGACTATATAATACATTCTACATGTTTTGGTAACATCGAATCGTCTTCTTCAAAGTTTTCCCCTTCCTTCGCCTTATAGTATAATTTTTCTGTGTATTTCATACAATCCGCCTAGCCCTATCTTGCTGTCTTGCAGTCTGCTAAATTTAAGATTTTAAATGTTTGTTTCAAACTTCAAACTCTTGGTTTGTATAATATTATTTAATATTATTTATGATTAAACCATTATTTATTCATTAAATTTTGCATAGTTATCTATTTTTTTTGGTTTTTAAAAATAACGGGACAATTGATTAAAAAACGGGACAGGATACAAAAAACGGGACAAAATGGTTTTGAAAAAACCCGGGACTTGTCCCGGAAAATACGGGAGACGTCCTGGTAATCCCTTACGAGCAATTTGTATTTCTTCTCCTTTTCTTTTCCCCCCTTTCTCTTTCGCTTTTTCCCCCCCCCGTGGCTAGCTGTTGTAGTTGTATATATATATATTAATTTAATTATAATATATTGACGAATTTGTTTGGGAATAAGTGACAATTTCCCCAAGGTCAGGATTTAATTTAAAAAGTATAATATTAAAATGTTATAGTATGAATTTAAAAAACAAAAAAAACAATTTAATTTTAACTACCATTTAATCAGTATATCTATGACTAATTTATTTTAATCTCTCTCAATTATCTAACTTTCTTTCATTTGTATCTTTTTAAATTTGTCACTTTTTCTCTCTCTTCCTCAGTTTTAATATTTTTTTCGTATCGAGTAACATCAAACTCTTTAATTGGGTTGTAAAGCAATAGATTTTCACCCTTGGCAATGCCATAAATGATTTTTGTCAGAGAAATAATAAATAAATGTCGTGCAATGAAGTAAAAAAGGTCTATATATATATTACTATATATATATATATATATAATTATATATATATAATATATATTATATTTATATATATATATATCTATATACTATATATATACCTTTTAGTGTTTAAATAACTATTCATACATACTATATATATATATTATATTAATTATAATATATAGTATATCTATATATTTTATATATATATAATATTTATAATATATATAATAATATATTATAGTATATATTATATATATATTATTTATTATATCTTAATATATATATTATATATATATATTTATATATATATAGTATAATAATAATTTTATATAAATTCCAATATATAATATTATCTAATCTATATATATTAATATTTTAGTATAATATTATATAAGTATATATATATATATATATAATTTTATATATATATATAATATATACATTAATTATAATAATATTATTATATATATATATTATATATATAGGTTTACTTATTCTGTTACCAACTACAGTCAAATAAAAATACTAAAGCTTAAAAATAAACTAAAATGAATTAAAAATATCTTAAAGGTAAAATCTTAAACATAGACCTGGCCTATCCTAAGCCTATCTTATAGCCTAAGACTTAGAATACCAAATTAAATTAAGTTAAATTAAGAATTCACAAAACAACTACAGATAAATAAAAACCACACACAAACAATAAAGATAAATTAAGATAAATAAACAAATATTTTAATTTAATTTAAAAATTTAAACTAGTATAAGTTTGGTTTAACCTAAGGTTGTCAAAAACTAGATAGGCCTACAGCCAGCTCAACTATCTAAATTGATTATATGATCTGATTTAATTAAAAATAAATACAAAGGCTTTTAACACCACCAAGCAACACAATAACAACGCATAAAAACAAAAAAGAAAAATGTATAATAAAATGGAAGAGCAACAGTCAGAACACAACCTCCTCTGACCAAGGTACAACTGACTTTTTGACACACGACAACTACATAAAATAGCTGATACTAGGGTTACGGGGGACTATTCCAAATGGTCGACAGGAAAATTAGTCCACAGGAAAATTGGTCGAAACAACATCAAAAAAAATTTCTGTACAGCCCGCCGCAGGCGTTAAGGTTAGGTTAGGTTGGTTAGGGTTTTAGGGTTAGGTTAGGTTTAGGTTTAGGTTAGATTAGGTTAGGTTAGGTTAGGTTAGGTAGTTAGGTTAAGTTAGGTTATTTAAGTTTTGTTGGATATGGGTATAGGTCCGGATTACGTCCTTGAAGCTAAAGATTTATTATCTTTATAGTATCTCTAGCTGAAGAAAAGAAAATATGGTTGTTTATAAATCAATTCAAAACTTATCCTTAATCATTTTAGTCTACCTAATCTTTCACATAACTGCAACATCTTCTAATGCACCGAACTCAAACCTTCATCTGTCTTTAATATTCTTGATATTCCTTTTACTCATGATTACTGTAGAAAGGGTCACATTCTTTCTCTCATCAAAGAGGCTTCCAAGAGAAAGACTGTTCTGAAGTACCTTCAGAATTTTCATAAATCACCCAATCCATTTTCAGTTTTTGCTCTGTTTATTGGCGTCATTTGTCCCTATATAGAGTATGCATCACATTTGTGGTTCTGTTCACATAGGTTTCTTGATTGGATTTAGCTTAGGATTTATGGCTATCAGCTTCTACTATCATTTTATCTATTTAATACTTTCCAATCGTCGAATCGCTGCATCACTTCTTATACCATCTAAATTACAAAGGTCACTTCTCTTCACAATTCCCTTGTCGCATTTCTCTTCCTTTGAAAAGGGTTCGTGCGACACAACCCTCCAAATGTCTTTTCATTTCTCTGATTTATTCGCAGTGCTCACTATTATAAATACACTTCTACTAATTCTGGAACTTTTTCCTTCTTCTGTTTCCTCCACTTTCTTTTACTTAAAAGTATTCAAACTCCATTTTTCTTTCTTAGTTGACCCTTGATTGTTAAGTTGTCAGAGATATGATGAGTACCCATCGAATTTCATGTGTGTTTCTGTTCTTTTCCTACTAGATTCGATATTAAAATAAACTATAGTAATACACCAATATTATTAGTCCTGATCAATTTCAATAAAATGTTGGAAAAAATATCACCACTTTTAAAATTTAAATTTTGTAATTTGCTTAATACTTCTCAGGATAGATCTCAGAAAAACTAAACTATAATTGGCATGTGAATGTCTTGCCTCAAAAAAAGGGCCCCCCCTTAAGAAGAGAAAAAGCACGAATATAATTAAAGAAAGAGACTCTAATTGCAGCTATAGTTTACTGAATGAGTTTGCTGAGTAGAGAGATATATAAATTGAAGGTCTGGGATATTCAAATCGTCAACAATTTCTTTGTTACAGTAAGAGCTGATAAAGATTATTTGATCCAAATTCACTTTTATGCTTGCCAATTTTCTGATTTTCTTTTTATACTGTTTTTCATGAAATTAAAATAAAATTCAAGGTAGGATAGTTGTCGTACAAGTAAGTTGGTAGGGGACTGAAAAATGGCTCGATTATAAATAGAAGAAAGAATGAGATAGAATGTTGAGCGATAACTTTCTATAAATTTAAAGGGAGATTGAAGGTACTGTATAAAAGCTATTCTAAATCAACTAGAAAGAAATTTTACTTCAGCATGTTACTAAGAGAGAGAGAGAGAGAGAGAGAGAGAGAGAGAGAGAGAGAGAGAGAGAGAGAGAGAGAGAGAGAGAGAGAGAGAGAGAATTAGTTCGCAAAAACAGCTTTCGGTATACACATTGCTATAACATATATATATATATATATATATATATATATATATATATATATATATATATATATATATATATATATATATATATATATATATATATAAAAAAATCTTTCGGTATACAAATTGCTATATACATATATATATATATATATAATGAATTTAATTTCCGATAAAATATTCATGCTCCATCCTAATATTTCACTTTCACTACTGCTTTCTATACTTTATAATTACATCATAATATAAGCTTCAATTAAATCAGAGAACAAAGTACAATAATAATAATAATAATAATAATAATAATAATAATAATAATAATAATAATACCACTACAATAATGATAATAATAATAATAATAATAATAATAATAATAATAATAGTAATAATAATAATAATAATAATAATAATAATAATAATAATAATAATAATAATAATAATAATAATAATAATAATAATAATAATAATAATAATAATAATAATAATAATAATAATAATGTATTATATATATTTATTTACACATATTATATATAATATTATTATTATTATTATATTATTAATAATAATAATAATAATTACTATTAATATTATTATTATTATTATTATTATTATTATTATTATTATTATTATTATTATTATTATTATTATTATTATTCTTATATGCTTTTGAAAATGACAGTCACTTAATGTTATAAAAAATTGTGATTTTGAGTTATACATATTTTCATAAAGTATTTTTAATTGAAAAGGATTCAAATTTAAATTAAAATTTTTTATTCAAAATAGAGAAATTACAATTTAATCATTTAATAACAAAGATTACATACTGTTTTATATTATATTGTCCAATATTTTAAAATTTCAAAATACCAATAAATCATATAAAACAGAAATATATTTTCCTAGTATCATAGCAAAGTTAGTATTTTATACTTTCTTTATTCTGACTATCTAATTTCTCCCTATCTGTTATTTATTCTGTATCAACTGGTGGATATTTAATTTGTTGTCATTTTAACTGAATATCTAATACAGTGTTTAATATTGTTTAAGATAGTTGAAACCTTTAAAGCTGTTAGCTATAGTTATTATTAATAAATATTAAAAATATATCTGCACAATTCCTCTTAAGTAAAAAAATTATTTGAATTTTTTTTATTTACGTATATTCAATACGAAGCTAGTTCCAAATAGTAGACAGGGAAAACGATATATCGTTAATAAAAAATTTAATCGATATATCGATAATACAAAATTTTATCGATATAAATGTCAACAATTTAATCATTACGATTTAATGTGTCGACGATTTGTATACCTTATGAGAAAATGTTGTCGACCACTTTCCTTGTCGACCCATTTTCCCTGTCTACGATTTGGGCAAGTCCCCTTCGATACTTTTAATATAAGTTCATTTTTGTGAAAATAAAAATTATAATGAAGAAATTAAGCCGTTTTCGTTTTTGCATTTGTGCTAAAAAAATGCTCAACAAACGTAAAGAATTTCCTAATTCTGTGTAATATAGAATAAAATTCTGTATAAAATAGCAGCCTTACAGAATTAAGGAAATTCCTTACGTTTGATGAGCATTTTTTTACGATTTTACGCTAAGGTTGACGAAAACGAACACAAACTTGAGCATTTTTTTAGCACAAATGCATAAACGAAAACGGCTTTAATTACCTTGTATCCTTTAAGTTGATCAACATTGCATGTAAGGAGGGCGTCTCTCCCTACAGTTTTTGTGACGTTAGGAACTTCCCCTAAAAACCTGGGAAGAGTTCGTGGGTCTACAACATTTTCTGAAAAGTGAGAAAATAGCTTTAATACGTTTATCTTAAACGAAATTGTTATAAATTCACTAAATTACAAGACATAATACTGTAGAAAGTAAGTAAGCGAATAAGAAGGAAGTTTTGATATACGGGCATTTATATGAACTTATTTTGTTATACATGAAACACTACACATAATATGAGCAGTAGGGTTTCCACTTGGCAAAACCACATAGAACAACCCCCATTTAAGAAAGATTTGAGAGGTCCTATCTCCACCAAATTACTTACTACCACCTTTGGTGACGCCACCTCGTCACATACGAGGTTTCGGCCTCCTGCACCAAAGGTAGGGTTCGACTATGGCAGCATCAAAAATAACAAGAACTAAACTAATAAATATATATATATATATATATATATATATATATATATATATATATATATATATATATATATATATATATATATATATATATATATATAGGTTATAGCATATATATATATATATATATATATATATATATTAGAGGCGACCTACACTCGTGGTGCTCGTCCTTAGCACGAGTTATTATAGGCACGAACGAGCTTCTTCAAATTTATGATCTTATAAGATCTTCGTTATGATTAAATTTCTTATTTTTTGTGAATGAAG
Organism: Trachelipus rathkii; assembly: GCA_015478945.1. Classification (NCBI taxonomy): domain Eukaryota; kingdom Metazoa; phylum Arthropoda; class Malacostraca; order Isopoda; family Trachelipodidae; genus Trachelipus; species Trachelipus rathkii. The sequence continues at coordinate 15,260 of JABUQX010018843.1, forward strand.
CGGCGCACGAAAACGCGAAAGCGTTTCACGACAAATGCGAAAACGGTTAACACCTAAATCTGAAATGAACGAAGTGGGCCTA
>JABUQX010018844.1:5000-12500 GCA_015478945.1 Trachelipus rathkii
AAAGTGAAGTCTACATTCATTTGTTATATTTATTGCTAGTTTTCTTCTATCCTTTTGTGAGTAGCGTTATTATAATAATAATAATAATAATAATAATAATAATAATAATAATAATAATAATAATAATAATAATAATAATAATAATAATAATAATAATAATAATAATAATAATTAATACAATAATAATAATAATAATAATAATAATAACAATAATAATATTTAAAAAAAATCGCAAGGCAAAGAACTATGGTTTAATCCCTTTTCTAGATCCTAGGTAGTAACTACCTAGTGAAGTTCCCCTCCTAGAATAGGGCAATACACGTGAGATGATAACCTGGTATTATATATTTATATATATATATATATATATATATATATATATATATATTAAAATTTGGTTTATTTTTTTTTATTTGATTATAGTATATATTACATTATATTATATACTATATTATATATTATTAAATAAAATAAAGAATATATATATAAATATATATATAAATATATATATTATAGTAAATATATATATATATATATATATATATTATATATATATATATATATATATTATTATATATTATTATTATATATTTTTTTCTGCATTAAAAGATATTGACATATATTTTTGGTAATATATTTTATTTATCATATATATTTTATTTATTATATATATTATTTATATATATTATATATATATATATTAAATATATATTATATATATATATATATATATTATATATATTATAATATATATATATATTATATATATAATATATTATATATATATATAATATATATAGTATATATTTATATATATAAATATATATATATATATATATATATAATATATATATATATATATATTAATATATATATATATATAGTTATATATATATATATATATATTATATATATTATATATAATACTATATATGATATTATATATTATTACATTTGGATCGGACGTGCATGGGGCTCCTGAATCTATGAACGTTAGGAAGGCGGGTGGCCCGGATGCCATTCCTCCCCGAGTTTTGAGGGAGTTGTGCTTCCGTGCTGGCCCTCTCTTCGTTCAACTTTATTCTCTATGCCTCAATATAGCACTTTCCCTTAGTGTTGGAAGCGCGCATTTGTCCAACGGTTCATAAAAAGGTAACCGCTCTGATCCTCTAAACTATCGCCTATAGCTCTAACTCTGTATTCTCTCTCAGATCTTTTGAAACGCTTCTCACTCTCATTTCTTAGACCATCTGGAATCTCATTCCTTCTTTCCGATCGCCAGTACGGCTTTCGGCGCTCGAAGCCAATTGGTGATATACTGTCCTATCTAACAGATTTATGGTTTTCCACCCTCAGGAATTACGGGAAGACTTGCGTGGTGGCGCTTGACATATCAAAGCATTTGACCGGGTTATGGAGCGCGTCCTGCTCTCTAAGCTACCTTCCTTTGTATTTCCTCCTTCTCTTTGCTTACTTATGTCTAGCTTTCTTTTCAATCGCTCAATATCGGCTGTTTTTGATGGGCGACTTCTTTTCCGTCAGAGGTCAATAAAAAATTCTCGGGGTCCTGTCTTCTCTCTCTACTTTATTCCTGCTTTTCATTAAAGATAATCTTCTCGTCTGCACATCTAACTCTATCCACTTATATGGCGATGACTCGACCCTTCATTCTTCAACTCATTTCTATTCTGCTCCTTCTTCTACTTCTCGAATTGCCTCTCGTCTTTATATTACCAATTTCATTCTCACTGATTAAACAAAATATATCAGTGGACTCATCTTAAAGTCGTGAAATTTAATTCTTTAAAAACCCAACTTCTACCAAATCTCCCTCTCTACAGACAGCTTCCTAACTTCCTAATCTCTTTCGCAGCGGTTCTCTGTCGTCTCTCCTGTTGACAATATAAACATCCTTTGGCCTTAACATAAAAAAAAATGTCTTGGAACCTCAATAACAATGGTTGCTAGGGCGGCCTGCAAAGAAACTGGGAGTTCTGTTTAGCTCGAGACTTTTTTTTTCCTCTTCACAGTTACTCCAGTTATACAAGGGTACTCATCGCCTTGTATGGAGTACTGGCTTCATATCTGGGGGGGCCCTCGGTTTCACCGGCCTTTTGGATGGGTCGAGTCAAAGGCTAAAGACTTATAAACTGTTCCTTTATTTCTAGTTCACTTGACCCTCTATCTTTGAGCGGTGATGTTGGTGCTTTATCTCTTTTCTTTAGGTACTAGCGGCAAGTGCTCGAGGGAGCTTTCCACTCGCGTGCCGCCTCCTTTAAGACGCCCCTCGTTGCACAAGGGGTGCTGTGTCGGCACATGAGTTTTTTGTTGATGTTAGTAACTCCAGAATAGTTCGCTGCGGTGCCTCCTTCTTTCCTGCACCTCTTGTTCTGTGGAATTCTCTTCCATCTTCTGTGTTTTCTGTTACTGAATTTAATCTCTCACTTTAAAGCCCGCGTCTGTGCTCATCTGCGTAATTTGCGTTAGTTGAAATTTTGTTGAGTGTAACACCCCCTCCTTGAATAGGGCTTTGCCGTAGCGGTGGTGAGAACTGTAAAAATATATATATATATATATATATATATATATATATATTATATATATATATATATACTATATATAATTATATATATATATTATATATATATATATACTTATAATATATATATATATATACTATAATAATATATATATTATTATATATATATTATATATATATATAAATATATATATATTTATATATATATTATATATATATATATTATATATTATAGTTTATATATATATATTATATATTATTATATATATATAATATATATATATATATATATATATATAATATATATGATATATATATAGTATAGTACTATATATATATATATATATAGTATATATATTATATATTCTTCAGATAAGGGGGACCATGGCACTGGAAAGTTCCCTAGTCACGCCTAACGGATATATAATAATGGTTGTTAGAAAGGACCTTTATTATGCCTTAATTCATTAAAATATTTTGAAAATTTCTGTGGAATACACAATTTTCAAAAACTTAATCGTTTTTTGAACTATAAACTACATATGTAATATAATTTTTATATATATATTATATATTATATATATAAGTATATATATATATATTATATATATATATATATATTAGTGTGTATATATATATATATATATATATATATATATAATATATATATTTATATTATATATATATATATTTATAAATTCAAAGCAGTAAAATCGCTAGGGTTATAATAGTAGAATAATAGGAGGCCTGAAGTAATCTAAAACACAATGATTATAACATATATAATATAGGAGACAGTCTTCTGATTGTGAAGGGCGTTAGCTTTCGATCCGTGCTGGATCCTCTGTCCGACGCAGTGAGTGGAAGACTAAAAAAATTTTTTAAGTTTAAATAATGAAAGGTGGAAAATTTAAATCAATGAAAAAAAAAATGAATAATTATGTATGTTGTGTTAAGATTTTTTTGAAAAAAGGTGTGGTGATCAATAGTTTGTTAAGTGTGGGATCTAAAGAGTATTCGCCTAGTAGTATGTTATAGTTGGGAAGATTTTTTATACAAAGGGATTCAATTATTTTGCGTTGTAGGGGGTTGAGCACCTGTATGATGGGGGTCATATGAATAAGGTTAATTTTGTGATTAAGTTGTGATCTGTGTAAGGTTAGGGCAGAATTTTGAGAATCTTTTATGAGGTCTTCGTTGTGTTGTTTTTTTCTTCTGATGAAATCATTTGTTTCTCCAATGTAGCAAGAGTTACAATTATAACAAGGGATTTTGTACACACATTGGGAGATGTTTTGGGGAGTGTGAGTGGGAGGTTTGAAAATCCGTTTGAGAGAAGGGATATGAAAAGAGGAAAGTTTTAAAGATTCAGGAAGAAAACTTATGATAGAGGTGTGAGGTACATGTGGGACAGGTAAATAAGAGAAAGATTTTGGTGGTAAATCAATGGTAGGGTTGTAAAATTTTTGTTTGGCTTTTTTAAGGGAACGGGTTATGATATGTTTGGGGTAAGAAAGTTTGCTAAAGGTAGTGAAGATATAATTAAGTTCAGTTTGTAAGAAAGGGGGGGAACAAATACGCAATGCTCTAAGAAACAGGGAGGAAAGGATACCAATTTTTGTGTGGGTAGTATGTGAAGAGAACCAATGAGTGTAAGAGGGATTAAAAGTAGGTTTACGGTAAACGCTATATAGGAAGGTCGGGCTGTTGTGCCAAGAGAGGAGGGTGTCAAGGAAAGGTAGTGTTTTGTTAATAGAGAGTTCCATAGTGAATTTGATATTGGTATGTATGGAGTTGATAAAATTAAGGATGATATTAGGGTCAGTGGTTAGGGGAATGGAGACAAAAATGTCGTCAACATAGCGAAGCCAGGTAGTGTTGGAGAGAAGAGGGTGGTTAAGGATAAAGAAATGCTCAATCAGCTCCATAAATAAGTTGCTCAGTATAGGGGACAAAGGAGAGCCCATGCTAAGGCCAGTGTTTTGTTTGTAGTAAAGATTGTTGAAGTGGAAATAATTATGTTCAAGGGTAAGGTATATTAGTTTTTTCAGGAAAGGGAAAGGATAAGCTAAGTTGTAATTGTTTTCAGAGAAGTAACGTTCTAATAAAGTGATAGTAAAAGGTACAGGGACAGAGGTAAATAAAGAAATGACGTCAAACTAAGGATATGGTTGGTGTGAGGTGAAATATGACATGTTTTGAGGATGAAGTCATCAGTATTTTTAAGATGAGAGGGGGAGATTTGACCGAGTAAAGGTTTGAGTTGTTGGGAAAGCCATGAAGACAACTTATAAGAAACAGAATTAGTGTTAGAAATAATGGGGCGTACTGGGTTATTGGGTTTGTGTATCTTAGGGATACCATAAAATTGTGAGAGACGAGGAAGGCTAGGTTTAAGATCGTTAGTGAGGTTGGGGAAATCTTTAGTGATGAGTTTAAGATGTTGGTTAAATCTAGTGTGAGAGTTGTTAAGAGGGTTACTGTTGAGGAGTGTGTAGGTATTATCATGAAGAAGATCATTACATTTAGAGATATAGTCATCCTTATTTAAAATTACTAAATTCTGTCCTTTATCTGATCTGGTGACGACTATATTATGATTGTTCCTAAGAGAAGTTAAGGCAGTGAAGAATTTCTTGGGTGTAGATCTAAGTTTTGAGTTATTGATAATACCATCAATCATCAATCCTTTAATAAAGTCATGGTTGTAGTTGGAGTTTTTAGTGCGACTCTTCCAAAGTTCAAAATCGGAGCAAAATTGAAGTAAGGGATCATCATGCTGGAGAGAAAAGGACAATCCATAACCCAGAATAATTTTCTCGTCATTGGTAAGGACATAATCTGATAAATTGATGATTCTATCTTCAGAGGAGTTAATTACCCATGGACTATTATAATAAATTAGGTTAAATTTATTGTCAAGGGACATCTTCTTTGATTCTACAGCATGATTTTTGGCAGTATGCGCAATATTGAGTAAATTAGTAAATTCATTTAGCGAGTTTGGTAAGTAAGTATACCAAATTTGTTGAAAGTTTTTAAAACTGTGGAAACATTTAGCAAAAGATTGTTTAACCTCAAGTTTGACCTCACAAATTTTGGCTAGAAGAATCTCTCTGCAAACATCCGGGAATGGAGAAGAAGGATTCAAGGTTATAGAGTTGGGTAATAGCGTTTTTGGTAAGACCAGATTGTTAATGCAGTCCTTTAAAAATTTTAGTTGTACTTTCTTAATGTGACTAGATGTCATAAGGTCTTTGTATTTAAGAAATTTTTTCCTAATAATAAAATTATGGTTGATAATATCGGCCATCTGAATGTAGATAAATTCAAAGCAGTAAATCGCTAGGTTATAATAGTAGAATAATAGGAGGCCTGAAGTAATCTAAAACACAATGATTATAACATATATAATATAGGAGACAGTCTTCTGATAGCGATAGCTTTCGATCCGTGCTGGATCCTCTGTCAGACGCAGTGAGTGGAAGACTAAAAAAATTTTAAGTTTAAATCAATGAAAAGTGGAAAATTTAAATCAATGAAAAAAAATGAAATAATTATGTATGTTGTGTTAAGATTTTTTTGAAAAAAGGTGTGGTGATCAATAGTTTGTTAAGTGTGGGATCTAAAGAGTATTCGCCTAGTAGTATGTTATAGTTGGGAAGATTTTTTATACAAAGGGATTCAATTATTTTGCGTTGTAGGGGGTTGAGCACCTGTATGATGGGGGTCATATGAATAAGGTTAATTTTGTGATTAAGTTGTGATCTGTGTAAGGTTAGGGCAGAATTTTGAGAATCTTTTATGAGGTCTTCGTTGTGTTGTTTTTTTCTTCTGATGAAATCATTTGTTTCTCCAATGTAGCAAGAGTTACAATTATAACAAGGGATTTTGTACACACATTGGGAGATGTTTTGGGGAGTGTGAGTGGGAGGTTTGAAAATCCGTTTGAGAGAAGATGTATTAGAAGAGGTAAGTCTTAAAGACTGTCTCCTATATTATATATGTTATGATAGAGGTATGAGGTACATGTGGGACAGGTAAATAAGAGAAAGATTTTGGTGGTAAATCAATGGTAGGGTTGTAAAATTTTTGTTTGGCTTTTTTAAGGGAACGGGTTATGATATGTTTGGGGTAAGAAAGTTTGCTAAAGGTAGTGAAGATATAATTAAGTTCAGTTTGTAAGAAAGGGGGGGAACAAATACGCAATGCTCTAAGAAACAGGGAGGAAAGGATACCAATTTTTTTCTATGTTATAATCATTGTGTTTTAGATTACTTCAGGCCTCCTATTATTTTTATATATATATATATATATATATATATATATATATATATATATATATATATATATATATATATATATATATATATATATATATATATATATATATATATATATATATATATACAGTGGCGGCTCGTTTTTATGGGCTATTGGGCTGCAGCCCCTCCAAATTAAAAATGCCAGGCATAGGATGTTGATAGAAATATGAAATTTTGTAGTAAAGTGATCTGAATTTTTTTTTAACAATTTAGTACATAAAAATTAGTAATCACTAAAAAAGAATCCTTTTTCCAACTGCAAATTGTGCGTACGATATTTACTTCAATATATTCAATGTACTTTGGCTCTACTTTTGCGGCCCTAAAATAAGCCAATTTTATAAGTTCTTAAAAATAAGACAAATATAGCAACATATGAAAATAAAGAATTCAAAATTCCTATAGTACTTTTTATAATGTTGCCAGTTTGGCTTTTATTATTTCATAGCAACTTGGAAGTTTTTCTCATATAAAATTAAGGTTCAAATTTTACAGAGTTGCTAGATTTGTCCATGTAATGTCCTTCTTTTACTTGTATATAGAGACAGTAAAGTCAGTTTATTCGCATTTTACGGGGGGAGAGCTTGTGTTTATTTTTTTTGTGCGAGAAATAACATAGTTGAAAATATATGCAAA
>JABUQX010018844.1:15000-17500 GCA_015478945.1 Trachelipus rathkii
ATATATATATATATATATATTATTATATACTATATATTTATATATGTATATCAACACGTCAACTAACACATACTACCAACTACCTACCACCACCAATCAAACCAGTATAATCACAACCTCCCCACCTATAAACTACACCATCAATCAACTCACCCACAAAACATCACCAACACAACACCACCCCCAATATATCGCCACACTATATATACTATAAATATATATATATATATTATATATATATTAATATTATATATATATATATAATACTATATATATATATCATATTATATATATATATATTTATACTCCATTTTTCACGTTCGTTTAAGACAGCCTTGAATATTTTTGCATTAATATAATCAAGAAAGTTGAGGACAAATTCATTAAATATTTTAAATTTGAAAAATCAAGCTCCAGTATGTTTTTGTGAAAATAAAATCACGACAATAAACAAAAATCTATATAAAATTCGATACATTTTAGGAGTGAAATTTTTTTGTTTTATCAAATCACGCCATGAAAATTCTAATTGCAAACAAATGTTTTGTTTACTTGCTGAAGCGATATACAAGAACGTAAAAATTAAACTTTGTTTAGCATTCTTCTTTCGTCAATATGCTATTTTAGTAACTCTCTCACGACGAATACCCATTTCATAAACCAAATTTTTGAGGAAGAAGTCCTTGTTTTTTTTTCTTTTTATGGTCAATCTCTTCTACTCTCTCATTCCTCTCTTTCTTTGTCTGTCTGTCTGTCTAGTGTCTGGCGGTCTGTCTGTCTGTCGTCTGTCTGTCTGTCTGTCTCTGTCTCTCTGTCTCTCTGTCTCTCTCTCTCTTCTCTCTCTCTCCTCTCTCTTCTCTCTCTCTCTCTCCTCTCCTCTCTCTCTCTCTCTACTCTCTCTCTCTCTCTCTCTCTCTTCTCTCCTCTTCTCCCTCTCTCTCTCTTCTCTCTTCTCTCTCTCTCTCTCCTTTCTTCTCTCTCTCTCTCTCTTCTCTCTCTCTCCTCTCTTCTCTCTCTCTCTCTCTCTCTCTCTCTCTCTTCTCTCTCTCTCTTCTCTCCTTCTATATATATATATATATATATATATATATATATATATAATATATATAATATTATACAATAAAATATAAACAAATCTAAGAGAATTATATATTGATTAATATTTTATATATTTATTATATATATATATATATATATATATATATATATATATATTATATTATATATTAATTATATTATATATATATATATATATATATATATATATATATATATATATATATATATATATATATATATATATATCTTTTAATCAACAATATTTTGAAAAAGGACGAAAAAATATAGTCTAGAGGAATATGAAATGTCATATTGTTAAAATTGAAATGAAATATTGATATAATTTAAATTTTAAAGGACAAAAAGGGGAAAATATTTAATCAAAACACTATTGTTTATTTAACAAAAAAAAAAAATAAATAGTAGTAAATTACCTAAAAAATTAAAAATATTATAAAATATAAATTATTATAAAAAAAACGAGATAAACACTTCAAGAAAAATAAAAGTAAACTCAAATAAAACAAAGTGGGTATGGGTATTCTGCAATATGTCGTATGGACCAAATATTAAATTGTTTTTGTCTTTTGGACTCAGTTAATTTTATTGTTAGCCAGCTCCAAAATGGACTCCGGCTCCTTCTCTATCATTTTAAAATTATTCGACTCCGGTTATGGCTCCGGCTCCGGCTCCGGCTCCGGCTCCAGCTCCGGCTCCGGCTCCGGCTCCGGCTCCGGCTCCGGCTCCGGCTCCGGCTCAGAATCCTTTCATTTTATAGAAAAGAATTAATTTTTTTAATCTGACTTACTGTCACCTCAAAAATTTTCAAATCCGACTCAGACTCAGACCTCAACCAAAACCATACAATTCAGCAATCCTGGTGTTTTTTGGTCACTCCTTTTTTTAAAAGTAACCAACAATAACCTGCAAAAAGGCAAAGAGCCTCAAGCTTATAGCAAAAAAGTTTCACACACGAACTGAGCACCGCACCGCACCACACCGCACCGCACCGCACCGCACCGCACCGCACCGCACCGCACCACACCGCACCACACCGCACCGCACCGCACTGCACCGCACCGCACTGCACCGCTCCGGCACCGTTCCGCACCGCACCGATCGCACAACACTCCAAATCTATATTTTCCAAACCTCACAACGCCAAGGCACTGAAATATATGAGTTAAACTTGTGCAGTAAAAATACGATATATAAAATTTAAATGTCATAATTTAGCCCGTAAAAATGTATCCCGTGTGGATTTTACGTGTTCTGAGTGTTGCAATTCTTACATATAATTGTGAATATTTTGATATGCACTTACAAAATTAAAATATTTCAAAATTTACCTTTTTAAAAATATTTCCACGTTGTTTGAAGAAATATTGCATTAATTGAAATTCATTATATATAATATATATATATCTAAAGATACATATTC
>JABUQX010018844.1:30000-32500 GCA_015478945.1 Trachelipus rathkii
GGAAGTTTAAATGAGAAAAGAAAGTGTGCGAGCGATAAAGCAAGGGGGATGTAGATAAGTAGAAGCGACTCCTTTGGAGAAGTAAGAATGAAAGCGGGAAAAGTTGTTGATTATGTGCTTAGATGTTATGATAATTTGAAAATACAGGATTTAATAAAAAGAAGTTATTCACATAAAAAAAAAACAGGGTTTGGGAGACCGGTGATTAAGCTCGCTGACTTATGTGGTGTAAAACAAATGGAGAAAGATAAGTTGTTTGATGGGAAAGGTTTGAGAGGGGCAGCTGAGGGTATATCTGATCATTATTTGGTAGAACCAAAGTTAAGGCTGAAAAGAGGGCGGTAGATAAAACTGGAATCTTGGAGGAGGGTGGTAGATAAAACTGGAATTTGGGAGGAGGGTAGAAGTTAGAAGAGCAAAGAAATTAGAAAATGAAAAATATTTAATAGTATACGTAAGGTTAATTAGAAGTTATAAATGGTGAATAATGAAAGAGAAAAGAGAAAGAAGAAGTACCGGAAGAGAAAAATGGAATCATTTATGGGAAACATATATTAATTACAAGGTAAATTTGAGGTGTAAAAAAGATTAGTGGGGAAAGATTTGACATTGAAAGTCAGAGAACACGGGAGGAATACAAGAGGTTGCGGAATAAAGTTAAAAGGAAAGTTAAAGCTGCACAAAGGAGGGTGGTTGAAAGGTGGAGTGGAAAGATAGTTGAGAACTATCGAGAAAGAAGTAAGCGTTTTTGGAAGGAGATGAATAAGGTTTGAAATAAGATGGAAGGTGTTAATAATAGTATAAAGACTCTGAATGGGAATGTGAATCATGATGATACGGAAGCTGAAGAAAGATGACGAGAACATTTCAAGCAATTGTTTAATGCTGGGAATGTAGATGAAGATGAGGAAAGAAGAAAAGTTAAAATTGTAGATAATACTTAGGGAGGAAAAGAATAGGTGTGAAAATGCGGGACATATTTATAAAAATTAAATTGTAAATGATTTGAAAATATTCGGGTTTGAATTCCATGCAAGTAGAAAAGTTAATAAAAGAAGGTAATTGAGTCGTAGAGTTGCTAAGTAGATTAATTAATGCTTGTTGGTAAAGGTGCAAGGTACCACAAGATTGGGAAGACTCTTGCCTTGTGCCAATTTATTAGGGTAAGAAGGACAAAAAAGAGTATTGTAGGTAGGTTAAGTATATGGAATAATTTTAAAAGAGAAAGCTAAAAGTCTTACAGATAAGCAGATTGGAGGGGAACAACGTTTTTTTATGGATGGTCGACGATGTGTGGATCATGTAAAGAAAATGCTGGCAGAGAAATTCTCAGAAGAGAAGAAACGCGTTCTTGTCTGCTTTCTTGATTTGGGAAAAGTATATGATAGAGTGAAAAGAAAAGCTGTGGAGAGCATTAGAAAGTTATGGAATAAATGGATGGTTATCAATGGCGATTAAAGCATTTTGCAGAAACAGTAGAGCCCGTATTAGGATTAAGAGGAGGTAAGGTGAGTGTTTTAAAGTAGGAGCAGGTTCTACACAATGTTATGTTATGTCTCCATGGTTGTTTAATATCTTTATAGATAGTGTAGTTAGGGATATGGATAGAATTGAGAAAGGGGCTGATATAAATCTCCACGAGGGTAATTGGAAGATAAGCGTTTAACATTCTGCTGACGATACTGTGTTGGTTGCTGATACAAAAGAAAACTGCATGATTTGGAACTTGAGTTTGAACGAGTATGCCAAGGAAAATGATTAAAAATTATTCATGCTAAAAGTAAAATGATGAAAATATGTACAAATCCCAAAGGAGACGATTCTCAATCTGGGTTGGATATCGTAAGTGTGAATGGGGAAAGCCTAATAGAGACTGCAGTCTTTAGGCGCTTAGGAATGGATATTGGAACTTGTAGAGGTTTGAAAGAAGAGATTTACCATAGGATTGCTGAGGGTGAAAGAAGCCTTAGAGGGTTAGGAAAATTTATCCAGGATGGTAAAAATAAAATATTTGATTTAAATTTGTTCTAGCTGTTTTGTATGGATGTGAGACGTGGGCATTAAACTCTAAAATTTAATTAAAAAAGTGTTGAGGTTTTGGAAATGAAAGGTTTACGAGATATTTGCAGAGTAAAGGGAAGAGCTAGAATTAGAAATGGAAGGGTATGTGATGTTTGCCAATAAGAGAAATATCTGATGAAAAAAACAGATCAAGGGGTGCTAAGATGGCATGTGTACGTTCTTAGAACGAATTATAATAGATTGTCTGAGAAGATTTTTATGTCCGAAGTGTTAGGCAATAGGAGATGGGACAAAAACAAATGGAGATGTGTTGATGGCGTATAGAAGCTATTAACAGCAAGGGGGGATTAGTATGGAAAAAGGAAATAGATTAAGGTTTAATAGAATCACTTGGAGGAGAGTATTACATGGAAAGTTCCGTTAAGGGTTGCAAGTAATTGAACAACCTGGAACAATTCAAATAAGTGAACAACATTCC
>JABUQX010018845.1:0-17500 GCA_015478945.1 Trachelipus rathkii
CCTATAACTCAGCTAACTTAAAAAAATAAAATAATTTCTAAATTATATTTGTACAAAAATTTAAACAATATGAAGATCTCAGAAATTAAAATGTTGGTATTTCTAATTATAAATAGTATAAATATAAGTCATAAGATTTTAGAGTGATTCTTTATTATATATTGAGAGAAACATTTGGAATTATGTAAACAAGATAAATTACCATTTTACTTAACTCTCTATATATATTGTTATATTGGTTGACCGTGATTAATCATCCTGCAAGCAATGTGAGATTAGTAGTATATAGTATACATAGGACTGATGTGCATATATTAGTGAAACTGTGATTATTACCGTTGTAATTGATACCTATTATCATAAGAGAATAATTATATATATTAAGAATTTTTTATTAAGTGTATATTATTTAATGTTTTTAAATAGTATACTATGTGTAACTGTGATGATTTTTACAATTTTATTCTTAAAAATATTTTATTCAAAAATTAACATTTATTTTATTGAATAAATATCTAAATAACATCACTTAACATAACCAACTATTTTTATATACAAATAATTATTTGTCTATATTTAATAAAGTATTATATATTTACGAGCCTCATGAATATGATAGTAGAGTGAAGGCTGAGTTAATGTCTCTACGATATATATATAAAGTATTTTACTTTTAATTTTTTATAGCGGTTGGTACAATACAGTGCAGTATGGTATGAAATTCTTCGTTTTTATAATTTTATTAATTAACTATATATATATATATATATATATTTATATATATTAATTAATATATATATATATATTATATAAATATATTATATACTTAATATTATATTAATATATATAATTATATATATTTATATATATATATATATATATAATAATATATTATATATTATAGTGACTAGTTAATATTAATATAATATATGGTAATATAGTAATTATATTATATATATATGGTATTTTATGTCGTGATCAGATATGTAAATAAAGGGTATAAGTTATATAGTAAATATAAATTAGTGAATATTAGGTATAGATAACGAGTAATTATTTACGGTAGGTATATATATATATATATATTATAGTTAGTGTAATACAGGTATGATAATGTAGGTATTTAGGAAGAAGTAATATGATTTATACTGATATTGATTAAAGGTAAGTAATGGTTATGGTTATGTATGGTGTGGAGTACTCAGAGTGAATGATTTTAATGACTAGAAATGAATTATTCTAATGGAACAAGTTGATTTATTAGAGTTATATTATAAGATATTTAGGATATTTTGTTATGGATATGATATATAGGTATAGAAGGATGTAATGCGAGTGTATAAGTATAGGAAAGTTTTATGCAAAATATAATTTAGTGAAAAGATAAGGTGGAGTTAGGTGCTATAAATTAAACTGTCTGATTGGAATATGTATAAATATAGGGACTTATAAGTCTTAGTAGTGGGGGTATATAATACTAGGATTTCAATTACTATAGGTGGTATTAGTATTGTTATTAACTGTGTTAATGGGTTGCTATATTAATAGTATAGTTGAGTATACTATATATAGGCCTATGGAATTATAAAATGCGGTAGATCTATATAAGTATCTAATGTTATTACAGTATGGTCACTCAATATCTTATAGGTGTCGATATGTTAGGTGGTTGAGAAGTGATAATTGATTAAAATTAGTAAATGAACGTTATATATTTATAGAGTTTGTGTGTAGTTAGTGAAAGATTAAGTAGGTATAATATGAGAGAATAAGTGTAATGATACTGATTGAGATGGGTTTTATGTATCACATTGATGAGAAATGATAGAATGAATGAGGTAGTCGTATTACTCAGGTTTTATGAGAGCGGCGGGGTCATGGTGGGTTCATACGTGGTGCCCTACGCTGTGAAACTTATTTAGAGGCGATTCAACGAGTGTGTATGATGTCCTTAAAGTCTTTAGTTGATGAGCAGTAATAAACAGAATAGATAATAAGTGTAGATGAAGTTAATAATAGAATCAGTGAAATAATAGATGAATAATGTCTGGAAGAAGAGAAATAGTATGAATATTCGTTCTAATGTTAAATAATGAACAGAATGAAAAGTAAAATGAATGTGTAATTGAATATATAAGATAATTGAAATTAGATGAATCAGAAATTAATATATTTATGAATATGATAGGTATTGGTATGTAAATTGGGGTAATTGAATGGGAGACACTAGCTCTGTTGTGGGATCAGGTATAGCAGCATTTCTCCATTAGGTTGAAAGCGAATGGATTGTATCATTCATATAGTAAGGTGTTTTACCGTCGCGGCAACCATGATTGTAAGACTCACATAGAGAGACTTGAAGAGTGATAAGGTTTTTCAAGTTTCTGAGATGATAGCAAATGGGGCTACCGTCAGTTAGGAATAATGATGGATGTATAAAGACTTAAAAGATAAGGAGGGAGCTGTAATCGTTGATGGGACTAGCAAGTTCATTCATTCTTCAACTAAATCTTTCTCTCTCATAACCATGGTTCAGAGTCAGAATAGCTTGTTCTCATGCCCATTGCAGCTAGAGACAGTGCGTATTCGGTGGGTGGAAAAATCTCTCGTTCTCGTACAATCACTCTCGCTAATTTTCATTCACCTCAAGAATAATAACGTCTTGCTGTATAAAGGGGTACTCGCGTGTTGCGTAAACGAGAGGGCTCAGCTTTCTATGCGTGTGGCGACGCTTTCATCTAAACGAAGTGAGCTATCTTCTCCTTGGTTCTCCTACTGAACATATTCTTTATGGCCTCTTCTTGCCAAAATACATCACTATAACTTCTGCTATATCTCACCTTTCCTCTTAATGGCTTATCTTGTTTTTTAGTTCTCTCTCTGAGAGTGCTCGCTTCGGCTTGCTATTTTCCACTAACTCAACCCTAGAACGATTCCTGGCATTTCTCTCGCTTCCTTCCTCCGTACATCGTCTCAGGTGTCCTAAAATGTCTTTGCCTGTGATTACATTTGATCGTGTGCATGCATAGGCCCCTGAAATCTATGAGGGATAGGAAAGACGGTTGGCCCAGATGGCATTCCTCCCAAGTTTTGAGGGAGTGTGTGTGCTTCCGTGCCATCCCCGCCCCTCATTCAACTATACTTCCTATGTCTCAATACTAGCACTTTCCCTCAAGTGTTGGAAGCTTGCACATGTCCAACCTATTCCGAAAAAAAGGAAGCCGCACTGATCTTCTAACTATGGCGCTATAGCTCTCACTTGTATTCCTTCTAAGATCTTTGAACCCGTCTCAACTCTCAATTCTTAGATTATCTGGAAACTCATTCCTTTCTTTAAGATAGCCAGTACGGCTTTCAGCGCTCGAGGTTCTTCTGGCGATATACTTTCCTATCTAACCGATTTATGGTTTTCAGCGTTTTTGGAACCTTACGGGGAGACTTGCGTGGTGGCGCTTGACAAATATCCAAAGAATTTGACCGGGTATGGCACCGTGTCACTAGCTCTCCAAGCTTCCTCCTTTGGGTTTTTTCCTCTTTCTCTGTGCCTTAATTATGTCTACGCTTTCTTTGCATAATGCGGTATAGAAAGTAGTCTGGGTTTTGTTGATATGGTTGAATGGTGTGGAGATTATTGTAGTGACACTTCATTTTAATCTACTGTGTATCAATATAGTATGGTTGTTACCTTACTAATGATGGTTTCTGATACTATTACATCCTACTTTTCATTAATATGAAATGCTTAACTCTCAACTCATGCACATCTAATACTATTACTAACTACACTTACATTATATACAGTAATTAGACTTATATCGAATCTCACCTTATATATTCATTTTTCAACTCATTATTCAGTGTCATGCTCTTTCTTTTTCACTTCTAGATATGCTCATTCTCTCATTATTAATCATTTTACCTCATATTCTATTCTCGCTGATTCTGTATAAGAATTTCCAAGAATCGGGGTTCTCAACGTGTGAGAGTGATTATTCTCATATTATATAAAACCCAACCTGTCTTGGAATAATCTCCTTCTCTAAAATCGTGTCAGTTCTAACTTATTTCATATAAATTTTCGCGTATCTCTATCGTGTCTATCTCACTGTTAATATAATCTATTCCTTTAGAATACTTTAATAAATAAATCAATATAATAAATGTCTTGGAAACTCATGTTCACTAAACGGTTGCTATGTATATATTATATATATATTGCGTACCTTATACGAATACGATAGAAGGAACATGGTATCTAATTTTTATGCTCTACTGTTCTCAGTTTGCTCCATGCATTATACAAGGGTCTCATTCGCCGCGGTTCATTGTTAATATGGAGTAATTTTATAGCTCTCATATTGGGGTATGAGGGTGGGAGTGACTCTTGGATTTCTACCCGGAGTATTTTTTAGGATAGTGGTTTGAAGTCAAATAGGCACCTAAATGGCATTATATATAAACTGTATTTCATAGTTATTAGTGTCATTCTTATTCTCTATATTCTAATATATTATAGTGACATCATATATCACTCAGCGGTACTCAAGTTACAGCTGCGATATAGAGGAAACTTTAATCCAATATTAGCTGTAACTAACTACGGTCCATCTTTTAATCGACGTCCATCATCTATGTATAGTCACATAGGAAGTGTACTGTAAATATCTGTGTTGATTCATATATTGTATGTTATTAGTAATAATTATGGTAGTATAACTTATAATCCAGGACTAGTTACGTATGTGTGTTGCTTTATCAACTTTCTTTTCACTGTGCATCACTAATATCTTGTTTCTTAGTGAGAATATTTCATCTTTTTTCTCAATCTACTGCATGTTACTGCTGTATTATAAAATCTCCCTCACTTTAAAGGCCTGCGTCTGTGCTCATTGCGTAATTGCGGTAGAGATGTGTAATCTATTTTGATAGCGTACTATCAACCTAATCCCCTCTCCTTTAAGTAATAGTATGATATAGGCATCTGAACTGTATGAATTGGTGTAAGTGACTAACTTGGTATAAAAAAAAATACTAGGCTGGGAGATATGTGGTACAAATATGTACATTAATTCCCCTTACTCCTACTACTACGCATCCAATAAACTATCTAATTTATAATTAATCCCATGAAAATTTGCAGTACTCTTTTTCACAACGATATATTCACGACTACGTCATTCAAGTTTGATCCCAATATAATGTCCTGCTATACGCATCACTCATTATATTTATTATACCTATTCAACTTAAATATAAATATATATTATAGTAAATATTCTAGCATATTACGTCACCTAATCACATAAATTACTATCTCCATTATGCCTCTCTATAAGACAAGTTACGCTCTCATATAACAGAATTGCAAATCTATTCTCTTCCCCTCTCATCATTCTTTAAACAACTAACCTCAATATAAACATTTTATCAATCACTCATACTACACTATATCATTATTTTAAAACTACCTATATACCTTACTATCTTATATGTTTCATGTACAGCTAGCATCAAATTTGCCCTTATCTAAATGAATCGCATACACCTCTCTGCTATATCTTCCTCTCTAAAACATTTTAATATATTACTGCCATCTCCTTAGTATTCTACTATTTCTAACGATTTCATATATATATAACTCATTTTCTAGCTCACGAAGATAGAAGCCGCTAATATATCTATTACTAGCAGGGATACACGACTTCTTCTGAGCTATGCATTAGCTTCTCACCTGGCAAAAGATTAGTGGTAGTGATGGTACAGCCTAACCCGCAAACGTATACTTAACTAATATAATATCATCATTAGTTTGCCTTCTTACTCAGACCATTCGACTGAAGATAATTACGATGTCGGCACTTTTTTCTCTACACCACACTAATAGGAGATATATAAGGGATATAAGGGATTGTTGTAAGTTGTTAGTCTAGAATAGGTGGAGGTGTGGATAATAAGATTAATGTGTTATATCATATTATATATATGATATGTGAAGATTTAAATTAATATAAGTATGGTGTCATTCAAAAGATGTTTAAGATTCTGGAGGCATGAGTGGTGGATATATATCAATAAAGCAGAACTAAGAATAAGTAGCGATAAGTACATTAGGTATCTCATACTGGTATAAATTAATCTTAATAATACCTATTAATAAAATCATATATAGGTATTATTAAGAATATGTATATCTTATATTAATATAAAATATAGACAATATATATTATAATTATATATTAATATAATATAATATATATATATATATATATATTAATAATATTAATATATAATATTAAATATATATTATAATAAATATTATTAATAATATTTATATATATTATATATATATATTATAATAATTATATTAATTATACAATAATACTTTAATCTATATATTTACATTTTGTCTATTAATATTGTACCTATTTTTTTTAATCCTATTTATATATACACATAATATAATTCTTATATATGTTCAAATTTAATCAGCAAAATATAATCTGGCAAAAAAACTTTGCTCTTGTGTGATTACGATTGGAAAAAATTATATTAGTACGTAATTTTTTGTGCCGATTATATAGCTCACGATGATAGATTATATATAATACGTTACCTATATCACGTAATTATATTATATTAAATATATATTATATATATAATTATTAATTATCTAAGTATGGTCCGACTTACCAGTCAAACTTTTTTGCTACTTCTCATCTGCTTCTTCATCATTACTACTTACTCTCATCCTCTAATATCTAGAGTGAGAAAAACAATGCTAATGCCCACTATCATTTCGGAAATAAATTGCCCCCCATAAAAGAGGTCTAATTTGCATAAAACAACACTATTACTATACTTACGTCGATATTATTAATTTGGGTATAATATCTCCAAGGATCATAATGCATTTCAATATATAATAATTTAGAATTATAGAATATCTAAAATTAATATTTAATATCATATAATTATTAAATGTAATTAAGAATTTTAGTAATATTGTAAAATAGATAACATTTATAAAATATTATAATTATCATTATTAATTTATTTTAAATTATTTTATTCCTTATAATTATAATCTTATTATATTATACTTATTATTTATATTATTATTTATTATATATATTGTATTTGTGTAATAAAGTAGATGAGTTAAGCTTATTAACTCGAGTTCCTAGTACGATCAGTAGTGTAGTAGTAGAAGCAGTAAAGTAAGTAGTTATAGTAAACAAAGCATTTCTAAATTTTTGTTTTTTTGTCAACCGCAACGCAACCGCAAACCGGGTGTTGAAATTTAAGACCTCGCAACCTTAATCGCAACCGGCGGGGGTTGTTGAAATTTAAGAATACGGAACGGGAATCTTCGGATCAAAAGAAAATTTTCACGGTAGCCTCTATGATGCATAAATAGGATGTTTAGGGTCGCAATGACCTTTTTTTTTCCCTGACCCTGACCTAACCTAACTTAACTAAACCTAATTTCAACCCCTCAGAAAACAGGTCAAAAAAACAAAAAATTTCATTTTGACCCTAAAACATCTATTTATTGTATCATAGATGCTACCTGTAAAAAAAAATTTTTTTTGATCCGAGCTCCCGTTCCGTGTGGCAGTTAAGTAAACTTTGTCCATCATATATATATATAGTATATAGTATATATATATATATATATCTATATATATATTATATATATATATAGTACTATAGCACTATCACAATAAACGAAACACTATATGAGGGGTTTATATAGCCCATAATAATTATCAGGTACTTCGCTCCAATCTTCAATATTACTATATATTATTTATAAATATATATATATAATATATATTCTATTAATATATAATATTATATATATATATATTCTATATATAATATATATTATATATATATTATATAAT
The DNA here is from genome assembly GCA_015478945.1 of Trachelipus rathkii. Lineage (NCBI taxonomy): Eukaryota > Metazoa > Arthropoda > Malacostraca > Isopoda > Trachelipodidae > Trachelipus > Trachelipus rathkii. The sequence goes on from JABUQX010018845.1 coordinate 7,908, forward strand.
ATTAATATCTATATATATTCATAATATATAAAAATATATATATTATTTATATTATTATATATTAATATAAATTAATATATTATATATATATATTCTATATATATATATATATACTATCTTTATTAATATTATACTATTAATATTCTATATTACTATATATATATTAATATATATATATATATATAATATATTAATATTTATAATTATATATATTCCTTATATAATATATATATATATGGTGATATCTCACAGTATTATAAATCCACATAATATTCATATCATAATTCTAAAAACTACAATTGCTATTATAACCTATCTATTCTATATATATATATATCTTATTATTAATTATTATATATATATATTCTAATGCTGGCATTATAATCCTTTTTCTGGTAATAAGGTAATATACATTGTTGGAATGTACTGGTGTACCAATTTTATGTGCGGAAAATGATCATTAAATAAAATAGTAATAAAAAATAAATACTGTCATAATAAGGAAAAAAATTTTAATATCCTCAAATATAGCTACGCTATTTGAAAACTGATTAAGTATAATTTGAATATTAGTTTCTTGTGGAATTCCTCTGCGTATAAATCATTTAGATAGAGAAAATATGTAATTATTAAAAAAAAATAAAAAAATATATAATATAAATTAATTGTTAATAAATTTATAGTGTAATAATGATTAGTGAGTATAGCTTATTTAAAGAGAACTTATTTTATTCGTGTTATACTATATCGTTAATAATAAATTATAATTATTAAAGATACACTTTCTATTAAATTTTGCCTTTTTTTTAACTCAAGGAATTTTTTACGCTCACGACCTGTCCCTATATTACCAAGAATATACCGACGATTATGACGAATGTTTATAATAGTAAATGATTTTTCTTTCGATTATGTTTTCAATGTGTAATAAGTCAACCAGAACACCTAGAAAGACGATTCAAGTTGATGATTGGGGGATAAATGATCGCGATAAATCGATTGAAATGAAACATTTAAAATGATCTCCCTATATTTAAAAACTTCAAGAGACAACAGCGATAGCAGGGAGTGCGGGGGCCCTTCTTCTCGGCCGGTGCTAACCCTGAGTAGATTCAAAAATCCGAATCGGTTTTCCAGCAACTGAAAATGGTCTATCCGACTTAGAAACTGTATGCCTCTCTCGGGGAAGCCAAGATTCACTTGAAAAAAACGGATGTTGGTGCCATGTTGTTTGGTCCAGGCAATCTTATGCATTACACTCCGCTTTCCAACTCGTTCCCGGGAAGGGCTTCCGCCGTGTAAACCTTGGTGCCGATCGTTGCTTTCCCCTTACCCCACTAATGTGGGCACTTGGTTCTCTTTCTTGCATTAATTTGTGTGGTAATATACTATGGTAGATTGGTTCTTTTTTGCTTCAGTGTGCTTGATCGCGCAATTGTGAGTGTGGTTCTTTCTTTTTTCATTATTTGAATACAATGTGAGCTCTGGTCTTTTTTTGGCCATATTATTTGATGCACCCACTATGGGGTATGGAAAAACGTCGCCCCTGTTGTTCCCCGTCGGCTCGAAGCCCCCTCATTGCGTTGTAAATACCTTTACAAATAATATATATATATAATTATATATATAATATTATATATATATATATATTATATATATATAATATATATATATATTAGGTCCCTGCCTAAAAAAATAAGCCATAATTTATTTTATTTATTTTATTTTTTTTTTACATTTTCCTAACTAAAATTTTACAAGGATTCCAAAAATGTACTCCTTTTCGCTGTAGCTATTGTAGTTTTTGAGATGTTTTTTTTTTTTACAGTTTCCGCAATAAAATTTTACCAGGATTCCAACAATGTATTCCTTTTCCCTGTAGCTATTGTAGTTTTTGAGATATGGATTGAGATATTTGTGTTTAAACTGGATTTAACCTATTAATATATATATATATATTATATTTATATAATATATATTATATATATCTTATATATATATATATATATATATTATATTATATATATATATATATAAAATTTAAATATTTTTTTGTTTATATTAAATTTTTTTTTTATTTAGGCTAAACCATTTTCTATTAATATTTCAAGGTACTCTTTTTTTTTCTTTATAATTCTAAAGTATTTTAGTAATATTTTTATTATTTTGTTTTATTAAATATTTTTTGTTATAAAATATTATTTATTATGTATAGTATTTTAACATACCATTTATAAACATAGTATTTATAAATAATTTTATACTCTAAAAATTCACAGATATGATATCCGCCAATTGCTTTGGGCACGGATTAGTCCTATTTTTAATGTTAAAAGCGTATTTAAATAGCGGCTATTCTTTCCTTTTTCTTTTCAATTTTGCATAATCTTATATATTTATTATGTAATAATTTCATTTATTTGACCAACTTTCGCAAAAAAATAAGAGAATATTATCGTAACATTATGAAATTTGCAAAAATAGATCGTTTCTAAAATGTCAACTCGTGCTGAGCACGAGTAGCACGAGTGCAGGAGTCGCCTCTGATATATCTGAATATATATATATCTATATACTATATATATATATAATATATATAATATATTATATATATATAGTATATATATGGGTATTATTTTATAGGTAGTATAGTATATACTTGTATATATATTGATGGTTAATCAGTTTAAAACCTACAAAATATCTCAATCCACTATCTCAAAAACTACTATAGCTACAGGGAAGGAATACATTGTTGGAATCCTGGTAAAATTTTATTGCGGAAACTGTAAAAAAAAAGAAAAAAAAATCTTAAAAACTACAATAGCTACAGCGAAAAGGAGTACATTTTTGGAATCCTTGTAAAATGTTAGTTAGTTAAAAATAGTAAAAAAATAAATAAAATAAAAAAAATAGAAATAAATATTGGGTATTTTTTTTTTTTGGGAGCAGGGCACTGGTAATTAGGGTGGTAGTAGGTTATATGGGTTTGGATTTTTGTAACGATAGTTACCGGCAATCGTAGGGGTCTTCGTGACCGATTCGTGGGGTGGTTGGAAACACAGGGGGGAGTTTTCCATACCCCGTAGGGGGAGGGGCGGAGGACCCCGCGACACCCAAATACCAAGAGCGGGGTTCCGGAGACCATCCCTCGAGGGGGGGAATAGTCTACCCTGTAGTCCGGAAGGCTGAGAGACCCGACTCCCGCTCTGTGTTGGTATACCCTTGGGGTATTCTTTAGTTAAAAAAACAAAGCAAAATTATAGAAAGTCTATTTATTTTAACGAATAACCAATAAAAGGTCTCTAAATAGGCTGTCTAATCATACTATAATTAGTAACAATAATTTTTTTTATTTTTGCAATTTTTTTTTTTTACATTTTCTAATCTAAAATTTACCAGGATTCCAAAATGTATTCCTTTTCGCTGTCTTTTACTCAATGAGTATAATTTTTTTTTTTTTTTTTTTTTTAACGCTTTCCTCACTCAAATTGGACCAGCATTTCAGCAATGTATTCCTTTTCTGGTTGCTGTTGTAGTTTTTGAGAATATGGATTGAGGTATTTGTGGTTTTAAACTGGATTTCACACACACACATATATATATATATTCTTATATATATTATATATATATATATATATATATATATATATTATATATATATATTAATATATATATATATATAATATTATATATAATATAGTATATATATATATATATTATAATATATATATATATATATTAATATATATAGTGCTGTTACCTAAAAAGGGCCCACAATTTTGTTATGCAAAAAAGGCCCACCCTGTATCTCCGTATATATGATGTGTAGAGCGAAAAAAATTGGTGGACCTATTAACCCCATCGAGTATGCATGTTTAAAGGTGTTATAATGGTTCAAATTCGATTTTTTGAATTTTGGGAATTTTTTTGAAATTTTTCAAAAATTTCCCCCTACTTCTTTGACGTGATCGTGCGAAAAACCATTTTAGTGCTCCTTCAGGCTATACTTCATCAAGAACTCTATTTTTTGATTTATATAGAAATTAAATTATCGTTAGTCCCATGCAAAAGGTAATCCCACACCAAATTTCAAGAAATTTGGTGCAGCCAATCAACACACAGGTACCATCGAAAAAGACTATCAAAAAGGGCCCATTTGTATGACAAAAAAAGGCCCACTTTTTTTTGGAATGAAAATTGGCCTGTATATGTGTTATAACACCTAACAACATGGTATATTGTTTATTTTTTGTTTACTTTAGTATATTGTCTAAAAAATGCTTTTTTTATGTAAAAAGGGCCCACTTTTCATAAATGTTATGTAAAAAGGGCCCATCTTTATTTTAACTCTTGTTGTATATATACGGTTATTATATACGCTATATAAGAGAGTTTATGAATTGGAGCCACTTTGATTTTTTTTTTTAATTTAAGAAAATTTACTTTTTTTTTTTTTTTTTTTTTTTTTTTTTATTAAAAAAAAAAAAAAAAAAAAAATTCTTCATATTTAGTCACAAAAAACCTTAAATAACAAAATAATAACCTAAAAATACCAAAAAATTAACTCTAGCAAGAGTTAAAAGGGTGGGGCCCTTTTTGTCATACACATGGGCCCTTTTTGCAAAAAGCGGGCTTTTTTTTTTTTCACTTCGAGTCTAAATAATTTTTACAATTTTTAAGCAAAACAAAAAAATTTTATGTGGTAACATACATAGGACCTGGCATTCTAAGAACTTATTTTAAAACTCATATATGTTAAATAGTTTAGTAGTTATTGCCAAACTTAAAATTGTTGGCCCTTTTTAGGCTAACAGCACTATATATATATTATATATATATCATTATATATATATATATATATATATATATATATATTATAATTATATATATATTCTATATATATATATATATATATATATATATATTATATATATATATATATATATATACTGTATATCAGCCTCCCGAAAGCATCATGCATTCAATAATAATAATAATAATAATAATAATAATAATAATAATAATAATAATAATAATAATAATAATAATAATAATAATAATAATATTATTATTATTATTATTATTATTATTATTATTATTATTTTATTATTATTATTATTATTATTATATTATTATTATTAATTGTCATAGGATTTAAAATTATAATATTGTAAATTTTTTTTTGTCAACAAGTTTACGTGTGCGTACATAGGCCTACTTGTAATATAAAGTGCTTATTTTGTTAAAAAGTGTAAATATTATTATTATTATTAGAAATTATTAAAATTTATTGTCATAATTTTTTTTTTTTTTTTCCATTTTCCAAACAAATTTCATATAACGATGAAAATAAAAGTTCATAATTTTGGAAAAAATTCACGTTCCATTTTCCATTGGGAGTCGGGAGTCGGTTGTTTCTAAAATCGACTCTGGGAGTCGGGAGTCGATCTATTTTTTCAAATCGACGCTGGGAGTCGGGAGTCGGTTGTTTTTAAAATCGACTCTGGGAGTCGGAGTCGGGAGTCAATCTATTTTTTCTCGACTCCCCATCCCTGATATATATATATATATATATATATATCTAGATATATATATATATATTACATATACTGATATAATATATATATATATATTATATATATATATTCAATTTTTTTCAGAAATTGGACGTAGACCTTTCGACTTATGTTAGTTCGCGATGAAACGTCATTATAACAAGCCTTGCGGTAGTTGGATCGTCAAAAAAGCACTTTAAACACGTGCAGTCACTTTTTCGATTATTTGTATAAGTTTAAAATTTATATTAATACATACGTGGTGAGCTAGTTCCAGATGATGTTCCCATCATGGCAATCTGTCTATAATTTGATGGTAAGGCCATTATGTTTTTCAAAATACAAGATATATTTGGGGTATTACCAAATTTATCTGAAATTAATAGACTTGTTATAGATTAGCTAAAGTATCTTTTTTGCAAAACTATTAGATAAATTAACATTTATAGTGGAGGCCATTTACTAACTCTTTAAATTCACTTTCGGTATTCTTTTCATTATTATTTTTTCTTTCAGTAACTTTCAGTATTTTTTCTTAAGTATCCTCGGACTATATACTGTATACACTGTTCTCTTTTATTTAATTATCATTGTAATTCTCTATTCCCTAAGTATTGCCATATATAAAGAATTAATTCACATAAAACATTATTTTTAACAAATAAAAAAAAAAATCTTACCACTTCTGAGAATTCATTTTTAGAAATAAATTACTGAATACGCATCATAAATATTTTGCTTAAAATTAATTCACTCTCCCTCTCAAATGCAAAACCTTGCTCACTCTCCCTCAAATGCAAGCTTTCTAATTCAAGGATTCATAGATCCATTATAAACTTTGAAAATCAATAAGGGCAATTAAGCACTATCTGTGACTCATGCATATACAACCATATTGTTTTCCCTCAAATAATGTCTTGGGAGGGAGGGGCAGTCAGTACCAACCAGCTCCTTAGGTCTATTCCCCTCATCTCATATAATTGAAAACCAAATCCAGAAGAGCAAGAAATACATCCTATACTTAATGACTGCAACTAACCTTTAAATGTATACCAGTATCTCAATAAATAACTTTGAATTAAACCTATCCAATAATATGCAAATTGGTATTGGTAATACTAGAAAAAAAATAAGGCTGATTAATATAAAATAGTATTACTTCACTCAGTATTATTCTATATTTGAATCAGTGTATATTTTCTGAAAAAATTTTCTAAGTTCAAAAAAATTTCTAAGTTCAGAAAAGTTAAGTTAAGTTAATTTTTTTAAGAAAATTGTTTAGTGACAAGCTTCTGGCATAATTCCAGAAGCTTGCCACTAAAGAATTTTCTTAAAAAATTTACCTAACTTAGCTTTTCTGAACTAAGAAATTTTTTTGAACTTAGAAAATTTTGTCAGAAAATATACACTGATTCAAATCTAGATATTTACCCTTCACGGATTCAAAATTCCTTTCTTACGTAAGGTATTTTTTAAGGAAATGAAAAAATCCCATTCTTTGAGTTAATTTGGCAAAAGCTAACTGGCTTTTTTGCAGGAAAAGTAATAATAATAATAATCGTAAAAGAGAAAAATATTTTAAAGATTAGTTAGGAGGTAGGCCAATCTACCTTCCTTCTTTCTATTTATTTATAAATAAAAAGCTATGTGATGAAAATTAAATTCATTAATATATTATGTATATATATAATATATATATATAATATATATAATATATTATATATATATATATATATATATATATATATATATATATATATATATACGGTATATATATATACTATATATATATATATAATATATATGTATATATATTATATATATATATATATATATATATATACTTTATATATATATATATATATATATATATATATATATATTAGTCATCAATTCAAATTAAAAATAAAATATTTCATTATTTGTTTACAAAATGAATAAAAAATTATTAGAAGATTAATTAATGTATTAATAAATATATCAAATTATAAAAGAAAATTAACAGTATTCTTATATAGCTATATATATATTAATAAATAATTACTATTGATTAATATATTTATTAAAAATATATATATTATAATATATATATTATATATATTCCTTATATACTATATATATATATATATATATATAATATATATATATATATATATATGAAGAATAACTGATTTGAAAATCTTTTGAAAACCCGTTCTTTACACCAAAAAAAGTAAGATTTTATAAAAAGCCATTCAGCAGCAGGGCTGGCAGTCTAAAAGATATTTTTTACAAAATGGTGGGGTAAAGATCCTTTGACTCTAAAAAGATGGCAAAATTATTAAAGGTATAAAGCTAGGCATATAGCTACCAGTATATAACTATATGGGAAAAAAATCTCCAATCATTAAGAATCGCAAAAAACTATCGATTATCGTAATATACTGTACATTCTATCAATGTATTAATAATAATCAAAATAAAACTGATAATATTTATCCATCCTTAGTGCAAGAATATTATAATTATATTTATATTATGGTGTAAAGAAATGAGGCATAATTTTATAAGCCATATACACTTTTCATAATTATTATATTTAATAATTAACAAAACTTATCATAGGCCTGCGCTAATCCATTTTATAAGAGGCTCAAAAAAAAAAAAAAAAAAATCCATTTTATAGGATTTTGTGCTCATAGTTTCCATAACGTAAGAAATCTCAGTGATATTGGTAAAGGTAACTCTGGTAATAGTAGACCAGAGGGGTGTTACCCCTGATTTTTATGAAAATCACAGGATATATTCTAAAAAAATAATAATAGAAGAATATATTATATATATATATATAATATATATATATATATATATATATATATATATATATATATATATATAATATATATATATATATATACCCTTCTACTTCTTTAAGAAAAAAATGTTAGCCTCTGAAAGTGTCAAAAATCACATAGGATTTATTATATATATATATATATATATATATATATATATATATATATATATATATATATATATATATATATATATATATATATATATATATATAAATATATATGATATATTATATAATATATATTATATATATATATATATTCTGAAAATCACAGGATATACTCTAAAGAAACGAAAATTGGCAGTCTCTTTAGGGAAAAAGTTCCAGCCTCTCAAAGTTTAAAATTTTCCCATAGACTTTCTTATAAAAAAAAAATTAGTGGGCCTCTTGCTCATTTTAGGGCCATCCTAGTTCAGGTTATGATAAGATTTGTTAATTCTACATAGATTTTCTTTGTGTATACCTAACAAAACTTATCATAACCTGAACTAGAGATCCTGAAATGAGACCTAACCTGGATAGATCAATATTGAAAAGTCTATGGGAGTTTTAACAACTTTGAGATACTGTAACTTTTTTTCCTAAAGAGAGCTACGATTTTCGTTTTCACTATTCTTAACTATTATTTTAAAAGAGTATATCCTGTGATTTCATGAATACCGGAGGTGACACCCCCCTGCTCTACTATTACCGTAACTCTAACCGAAAATAAAATTTGTATAAGCAAACTTCTGTTTTAATTTATAAAATAATGAATGAACACTTAATCAGTGTAGGCCTGGTTCGGCTTCTAATCCAATAGTTAAATCTGCAGAACTAAGAGGTAAAAAATATAAAATTAACCAAACATATGATTGATAATATAGTTTTTAATTTGCTCTTAAAATAAATCACATTTAAAAAGGTAAATATACTCCGTTAACGTTAGAATTCTTGAATTATGGTCGCTTTCTGGTTCGGTAGATCACTACTAATCACACACAAGCGTCCAAATAGGAGAGGTAATGGGCAAAAGTTTTGAACTTTTAAAGCTGTTCATCAAGTTTATATTGCAAACCCAAAATTATAAGGCGTTTTCGATTTTGGACTTTTGCTAACGAAATTTAGGAAAATGCTAACGTTGCGTTCCATTTTATCAAATTTAGCACAAATTTAGGAAAATGCTCACCAAACGTAAGGAATTTCCTAAATTCGTAAGG
>JABUQX010018845.1:27500-39985 GCA_015478945.1 Trachelipus rathkii
ATATATATATATATATATATATATATATTATATTATATATATAGTATATATGGTTATATATATATATATAAGGTTGCTATTATATATATACATTAGCAGGGCATAGTTATATAGCTAGCAGCAGCGTAAAGAAAGTTGTTGTATACAGCATATACTATATACATATATATTAGCAGCAGTTGAGCAGCAGCGTTGTTACATATATACATATTGCTATATAACATATTATGGCTGTTATGCGCATATGGGCTGGTTATATTACTACAGTTATTGGTTATTACAGTTATTATTACTGGTTATTGTTGCTATTATATATATACATATGTTGAGCATGTGTATATATATATTGCTATATATTACATATATTATTATGTTGGCTACTAGTTATTGGGCTATGTTGTTACAGTATAGATATATATATATATATACATATATATAGTTATATATACATATTATTGGTTACATATGTTATATTATATAATATTAGCAAAGAGCATATATATATTATACATATATATATACATATAGGGTCATATATATATATATGTAGGTTACATGTTGTTACAGCAGCAGATAGTAGTAGTTATATATATATATATATATATATATATATATATATATATATATATATATATATATATATATATATATATATAATAAAGGCGAACACTGCCAACAAAACTCCATACATGGGTGAATTAACAAGATGGTCGTATTCTCAACTTTATTCTAAACGTTTCGGATTGTACCAATCCATCCTCAGTAGACTAAAAATAAAATTAAAACTAAGATTAAAATTAGATAAGTATAACGTTAAACAATAACTATATGACTTATAATGAATGATAAAAAATAAAAATATAAAATAATAAATAAAGAATAAACAGTAAATGAAAAATAAAAAATAAAAAATGAAAAATGAAAATCATGAAAAATACATATTAATGACTAAGAAATGACAATTAAAAAATAATAACAGTTATAGGGTATACTAAAAAATAAAAAATGAAAAATAAACACGGGAATAAAAAATAAAATAAAATAAATCACCATAATAATAATAAAAATAATAATAATAATAATAATAATAATAATAATAATAATAATAATAATAATAATAATATAATAATAATAATAATAATAATAATAATAATAATAATAACAATAATAATAATAATAATAATAATAATAATAATAATAATAATAATAATAATAATAATAATAATAATAATAATAAATAATAATAATAATAATAATCACGAAAAATGACAACATTCACATAATAATATAAATAGTAACAATCATTAACCCACCAACACTTCCAAACAAGCGAGAAGAAGCAAGACTTATGCAGAAAGCATAAAAGATTAAACTATGTAACGAGATAGTTGGTTGTTACATCAAATCGTGTGTAGTTGGACAGAGCTTGAAGTGATATTTAGAGGGGGACGGAGACTGTGTATAAATAAAGATTCTATGATGCGACCTTCTTTAATGGATTTAAAAGGTTTCAAGATTGAGAAATTATTGTTTAGGATGGGATGATCGTTTTGGAACGCATGGTCCCGGATTGCTGATGTTTCCGGGTTGGTGTATGGGAGGCCCGTTCTGAACGAGATACCCTTATGCTTTTCAATTCTGATCGTGAGTTGAAGGGAGGTTTCCCCTATGTAGCAGGCGTGACAGTCTGCACACTGATATTTATACACGACCATGGATCGAAGCAATTTGGGAATCCGTTCTTTAAGGTGGAAAAAAGAACTTATGCTAAAGGGATTAGACGAAATAAGTTTGAAATCTATATGTGGGTAGGCAGAGTCAAGAATTTTCCTAAGAGATTTAGTAAGATCTGTGGTTTTGGGGCCGAGAAAGGGGATTTTGAGATAAATTGAAAGTTTAGGAACTGAAGAGGTGAGAGTTTTAGGACGAAAGATGTCGTCCAAATAGGAGTTGAGAATCCTATCAAACATGTAGGGGGGAAACAGATTGCCGACAAAGAAGTTCCGTAGATAGCACATTTCTGAGTGGAAACCGGTCCAATCTGAGCATATCTTGTATGCCCGATCAATCAGACATAAAATACTATTAAGTTTGAAGCGTAGGGGAATGAAGCTGAAGAAGTTAGTACCCAGGATAGTAGAGGAAGGCTTACGATATGTAGAGGTACGGAAGCGGCCATTGGTGTTATGTTCGATAGTTACATCTAAGAAGGGAAGGCGTCTGTTGGTTTCTAGTTCCATGGTGAATTTAATATTTGGGTGTTTATTGTTAAGATAGTCCAAAAATTGTGCAGGGTGTGATTGATCTATGAATATGATGAAGCAATTGTCGAGGTATCTGCGATAAAATAAGGGTTTGAAGAGGGGTGGGCACTGTTCCAACCAAATAGCTTCATGATGTGTGAGAAAAGCATTTGCAAAGGCTGGGCCGAGCGGCGATCCCATCGCCATGCCATCGATCTGTTGGTGAAGAATGTTGTTAAAAAGGAAGATGGTGTCTTCCGTGGCCAATTGTAGAAGTTTTTTGAACTGAGTAGATACGAAATTAAATTTTAGAGAGGGATCTATATTGGGAGGTAAATTATTGTTAAAAATGGACTGAGTTATAATGTTGATAGTTTCAACAATTGGGATGTTTGTGTATAGGGACTCTATATCAAAACTGGCCATGAAACACTGATCGAAAGACAAACCCCTCAACTCATCAATGAAGTGGAAGGTATGTCGTGAAGAGGTTATTTGTGATGGTTTTGAGGTAAGGAATTAAAAATTTAGCGAGTTTGTAGGTAGGGGAATTGATGGCTGATAAAATGGGACGGAGTGGTGTGTTAGGTTTGTGGATTTTGGGGAGACCATAAATGGATCCAGGGATTGTACCAGAGATACAGAGATCGGAATCAGGGGGTAAAGCATTCAGGGATTTTAGTTTCCTAATGAAATTGTTTATTTTAGTTTCAATTTTTAAAATGTGTTTGAAAGGATCAATATTGAGAATTTTAAATTTAGAGGTATCAGAAATAAGATGAGTCAATTTATCAACATAATTATTCCTATCCAGGACCACAACGCCCCTTCCTTTGTCTGGTCTCGTTATTATAATGGATGAGTCACGTCCAAGTAGTTTAAGGGTTAAAAAATCCTTACGTTTAAAGACGGGGGAGAAAAGTTTGTGTCCTTTAAAGTTATAAAAAAATCGATTAGCGACAGATTTAATATTATGAATGGCATCTCTAGTAACACTTTCAGAGTTCGGAAATGGGTAAAGTTCAGTCAACTGTGTACACAATCTTTCAAATTGGCAAAAATAATTGATAAAATTAAGTTTAAAACAAGGGAGTTTAAAATCAAGACCAAGTGCAAGGATACGTTTCTCATCCAGGGACAGAGTTCTACTACTAAGATTGAATATGACAGCATCGGGATCTATGTTTAGGTTGTAGTTTAAGCCAAGTCGTGACAATTTGCGTTCCATGACGGTTTTTAGCATCCCATCCAAAAGAAGACCTAAGAGCCAACTACATAGGGGAAACCTCCCTTCAACTCACGATCAGAATTGAAAAGCATAAGGGTGTCTCGTTCAGAACGGGCCTCCCATACACCAACCCGGAAACATCAGCAATCCGGGACCATGCGTTCCAAAACGATCATCCCATCCTAAACAATAATTTCTCAATCTTGAAACCTTTTAAATCCATTAAAGAAGGTCGCATCATAGAATCTTTATTTATACACAGTCTCCGTCCCCCTCTAAATATCACTTCAAGCTCTGTCCAACTACACACGATTTGATATAACAACCAACTATCTCGTTACATAGTTTAATCTTTTATGCTTTCTGCATAAGTCTTGCTTCTTCTCGCTTGTTTGGAAGTGTTGGTGGGTTAATGATTGTTACTATTTATATTATTATGTGAATGTTGTCATTTTTCGTGATTATTATTATTATTATTATTATTATTATTATTATTATTATTATTATTATTATTATTATTATTATTATTTATTATTATTTATTATTATTATTATTATTATTATTATTATTATTATTATTATTATTATTATTATTATTATTATTATTATTATTATTATTATTATTATTATTATTATTATTATTATTATTATTATTTTTATTATTATTTTTATTATTATTATGGTGATTTATTTTATTTTATTTTTTATTCCCGTGTTTATTTTCATTTCTTATTTTTTAGTATACCCTATAACTGTTATTATTTTTTAATTGTCATTTCTTAGTCATTAATATGTATTTTTCATGATTTTCATTTTTCATTTTTTATTTTTTATTTTTCATTTACTGTTTATTCTTTATTTATTATTTTATATTTTTATTTTTTATCATTCATTATAAGTCATATAGTTATTGTTTAACGTTATACTTATCTAATTTTAATCTTAGTTTTAATTTTATTTTTAGTCTACTGAGGATGGATTGGTACAATCCGAAACGTTTAGAATAAAGTTGAGAATACGACCATCTTGTTAATTCACCCATGTATGGAGTTTTGTTGGCAGTGTTCGCCTTTATTATTAAGATTAGATTTCCTAGAAATCAATATATTTCTCATACATTACGAAATCGCTACAACAATGCTGTTCTACGAAACTACCGTAACCTGGAGAAATTTAGGAAGAACCTAGCCAAAGCAGAATTGGACCTTCACTTCCTCACAGTTTGTAAGGGATATAAGTTTACACCCAAATTTATGAGGTTTAGGTTATATAGAAAAGACTTAAATAATACGTCTCTCTATAGAAAAACGGTTAACTCTTTACTTAGCTTGGAAATCAAATTCAAGCAACGCCTAATAAATCAATATACAGTTAAAATTACGGAACTTACAAACTCGCTTAAACAGTCCGTTTCATACCTCGACTTTCATCATTTGAGGCACCTTATTAATAATAATATCAAATCTTTTGCATCCTCTACTAAAAACCGTCATGAACGCAAATTGTCACGACTTGGCTTAAACTACAACCTAAACATAGATCCCGATGCTGTCATATTCAATCTTAGTAGTAGAACTCTGTCCCTGGATGAGAAACGTATCCTTGCACTTGGTCTTGATTTTAAACTCCCTTGTTTTAAACTTAATTTTATCAATTATTTTTGCCAATTTGAAAGATTGTGTACACAGTTGACTGAACTTTACCCATTTCCGAAATGAGATAGTGTGATGACAGATGCTATTTTCATAATATTAAAGATGTCGCTAATCGATTTTTTTATAACTTTAAAGGACACAAACTTTTCTCCCCCGTCTTTAAACGTAAGGATTTTTTAACCCTTAAACTACTTGGACGTGACTCATCCATTATAATAACGAGACCAGACAAAGGAAGGGGCGTTGTGGTCCTGGATAGGAATAATTATGTTGATAAATTGACTCATCTTATTTCTGATACCTCTAAATTTAAAATTCTCAATATTGATCCTTTCAAACACATTTTAAAAATTGAAACTAAAATAAACAATTTCATTAGGAAACTAAAATCCCTGAATGCTTTACCCCCTGATTCCGATCTCTGTATCTCTGGTACAATCCCTGGATCCATTTATGGTCTCCCCAAAATCCACAAACCTAACACACCACTCCGTCCCATTTTATCAGCCATCAATTCCCCTACCTACAAACTCGCTAAATTTTTAATTCCTTACCTCAAAACCATCACAAACAACCTCTTCACGATCAGAGATACCTTCCACTTCATTGAAGAGTTGAGGGGTTTGTCTTTCGATCATTGTTTCATGGCCAGTTTTGATATAGAGTCCCTATACACAAACATCCCAATTGCTGAAACTATCAACATTATAACTCAGTCCATTTTTAACAATAATTTACCTCCCAATATAGATCCCTCTCTAAAATTTAATTTCGTATCTACTCAGTTCAAAAAACTTCTACAATTGGCCACGGAAGACACCATCTTCCTTTTTAACAACATTCTTCACCAACAGATCGATGGCATGGCGATGGGATCGCCGCTCGGCCCAGCCTTTGCAAATGCTTTTCTCACACATCATGAAGCTATTTGGTTGGAACAGTGCCCACCCCTCTTCAAACCCTTATTTTACCGCAGATACCTCGACGATTGCTTCATCATATTCAAAGATCAATCACACCCTGCACAATTTTTGGACTATCTTAACAATAAACACCCAAATATTAAATTCACCATGGAACTAGAAACCAACAGACGCCTTCCCTTCTTAGATGTAACTATCGAACATAACACCAATGGCCGCTTCCGTACCTCTACATATCGTAAGCCTTCCTCTACTATCCTGGGTACTAACTTCTTCAGCTTCATTCCCCTACGCTTCAAACTTAATAGTATTTTATGTCTGATTGATCGGGCATACAAGATATGCTCAGATTGGACCGGTTTCCACTCAGAAATGTGCTATCTACGGAACTTCTTTGTCGGCAATCTGTTCCCCCCCTACATGTTTGATAAGATTCTCAACTCCTATTTGGACGACATCTTTCGTCCTAAAACTCTCACCTCTTCAGTTCCTAAACTTTCAATTTATCTCAAAATCCCCTTTCTCGGCCCCAAAACCACAGATCTTACTAAATCTCTTAGGAAAATTCTTGACTCTGCCTACCCACATATAGATTTCAAACTTATTTCGTCTAATCCCTTTAGCATAAGTTCTTTTTTCCACCTTAAAGAGCGGATTCCCAAATTGCTTTCGATCCATGGTCGTGTATAAATATCAGTGTGCAGACTGTCACCCCTGCTACATAGGGGAAACCTCCCTTCAACTCACGATCAGAATTGAAAAGCATAAGGGTATCTCGTTTAGAACGGGCCTCCCATACACCAACCCGGAACATCAGCAATCCGGGACCATGCGTTCCAGAACAATCATCCCATCGTAAACAATAACTTCTCAATCTTGAAACCTTTTAAATCCATTAAAGAAGGTCGCATCATAGAATCTTTATTTATACACAGTCTCCGTCCCCCTCTAAATATCACTTCAAGCTCTGCCCAACTACACACGATTTGATATAACAACCAACTATCTCGTTACATAGTTTAATCTTTTATGCTTTCTGCATAAGTCTTGCTTCTTCTCGCTTGTTTGGAAGTGTTGGTGGTTTAACATTTGTTACTATTTATATTATTAATGTGAATGTTATCGTTTTTCATTATTATTATTATTATTATTATTATTATTATTATTATTATTATTATTATTATTATTATTATTATTATTATTATTATTATTTATTATTATTATTATTATTATTATTGTTATTATTATATATTATTATATATTATTATTATTATTATTATTATTATTATTATTATTATTATTATTATTATTAGTTATTATTATTATTATTATTATTATTTTATTATTTTTATTATTATTAATGGTCGTTCAGTTTTCCATTTTTTTTTTATTCCCGTGTTTATTTTCATTTTTTATTTTTTAGTATACCCTATAATTGTTATTTATTTTTAATTGCCATTTTTTAGTCATTAATATGTATTTTTCATGATTTTCATTTTTCATTTTTTATTTTTTATTTTTCATTTACTGTTTATTCTTTATTTATTATTTTATATTTTTATTTTTTATCATTCATTATTAGTTTCATATAGTTATTGTTTAACGTTATACTTATTTAATTTTAATCTTAGTTTT
Source organism: Trachelipus rathkii (assembly GCA_015478945.1). Classification (NCBI taxonomy): domain Eukaryota; kingdom Metazoa; phylum Arthropoda; class Malacostraca; order Isopoda; family Trachelipodidae; genus Trachelipus; species Trachelipus rathkii. Next base: position 35,184 of record JABUQX010018845.1, read on the forward strand.
AATTTTATTTTTAGTCTACTGAGGATGGATTGGTATATAATCCGAAACGTTTAGAATAAAGTTGAGAATACGACCATCTTGTTAATTCACCCATGTATGGAGTTTTGTTGGCAGTGTTCGCCTTTATCATTAAGATTAGATTCCCTAGAAATCAATATATTTCTCATATATTACGAAATCGCTACAACAATGCTGTTCTACGAAACTACCGTAATATAGCATTTATATATGTATATATATACATATATATTTGTTATGTTATGATATATATATATATATATATTATTATTATAAAAAAATATATATTATATAAATAAATATATTTTATAGCCCTATATATATATATATATATATATATATATATATATATATATATATATACATATATATATACATTTATATAAATTATATTATATATATATTGAGCAAGAGTTATATATATATATATATATGTTATATAGAAATATATATTATTATATATATATATTAAGTTATTATATTATTATATATGGTCCTTATATATATATATATATATATACATATATATTGGTTAAGTTGTTGCTGTATATATTAAGGTAATTTTTCAGTGTTTGTAAGATATATATATATATATTATATATATAAGATATGGGTTATATATATATATATATATATATATATATATATATATATATACATATTTTTAGCGATGGATCGCAGCCGTATGTCTTTCCATTGACACTATGGTTGCGTTTTTTTCTGGTTCTAAATTTTTCAACAACCGCGGTTGGGTGATTGAGGTTGTGGCTCTTGGGTTCTTTCAACAAATCATGGTTGCGGTTGGTGGGCTGTTGCAGTTGTGGTTGCTCAATAAAAACAAAATTTAACAATTGCTTTGTTTACTACTACTATTACCACTAATACAACTACTGCTACTACGCATTAGTTTCAATACAATAATACTACTTACGACACTACTACTAATACACACACACACACTATTAATATTTATTGATTATTAATAATATTATTAATAACATATTAATAATAACAATAATTATATTATTATTATTACTATTATTATTATTATTATTATTATTATTATTATTTTTATTATTATTATTATTATTATTATTATTATTATTATTATTATTATTATTATTATTATTATTATTTTCTTGAATATTTACTAAATTTCACGTCTTTTAATGTGGAATTTAGCCTCTGTTTGCAAGAGTTACCAGGGTGTGGTGAGGATATATATATAGCATATAGTTAGTTATGGCAGGTATATTATGTTGGTTACAGCAGAATATATATATATATATATATATATTATATATATATATATATATAATTATAAAAATAAAAAATACAGTATATATCTCTTTGTTTACATTTATATTAATAATTAGTAAATATAATTATTATATATATTATATATATGTATATATTACCTCTTGCACACATATATTATTATATGATATCGGTAGTTAGCTGGTTATTACATAGCATATATATATTTATATATGTTGTTGTTGCTGTTATTACAAGGCTGGCCACATAAGGCTGGTTGGGTTATATACAGCAGCACAGCTGCCATGTTGGCTACAGTGAAAGCATACTGCATATATACATATATGAGTTATATGCTAAAGAAGAAAGAAGCATATATATATATGCTGAGCAGGTTATTGGTTATTATATATATATATATATATTATTATTAGTTATTATATATATATATATACTATATTATATATACATATTATTATTATTGGTTATTATTGTTATACATATATAGATATAGTTATATTATTGGTTATTATATATATATATATATATATATATATATATATTATAGTATACTGTATATATATATATATATATATATATATATAAATATATATATATATATAGTATTATATATATATATATATATATATATATATATATATATATAGTTATATATATATATATATGTTATATATATATATATATTATATATATATTATAGTATATATATATACCATATATATATATATATATAGCAGCAGAGTTATATAAGAGCAGCAGCATATATATATATATATATATATATATATATATAAATAGTATATATATATATAGTATATATATATATATATATATATATATATCACCATCACCATCACCCAATCTTCTTCCCAAGACTGGGGGGGTAAGGTGCTCAACATGCACCGGAAACAAAAAAAAGTAGTAAAAGAATATGACGCAAGTCGAAAGAAAGCCCAGCCTTTACCGCCCCCTCTGTACCATTATTTAGTGAGAATCCTCGTCGCAGTTCGAAAATTCACCCTAGAGTTTCACGGGACCGCGACGGACCCTCATTGTGGCATCTCGTCAATGTGGGGTTCATTCCTTGGGCCCAGGTGGCCAGCTAACCATGTTCACAGAAAAGCCATTCATTTCATCATGCACTCTTTCTTTCTCGCCTCTGCGAAATCTCATGGCTTCTCTTCCCCAGGCATTCCTTCACTGACTGAATCCACTTTTTTCTGTCTTCCAGCCGGTCGATTCTCAAAGTACTACCTCTACCACTATACATCCGCTTTAACCAACGGGACTACCATTCAATCCTTTCCACATGACCAAAACCATCTCAACGTACTTTCACTTATTCTCTCATTTACCCTCTTTCTTCTAAGCCACCACACAATCCCCTATAATACGTCTTTCATTTCTCATTGTATCAATTCTTTCTCACACCTAACACGACCCCAAGATTGTCCATCCTGAACATTTTGTACTTTAGGATCTAAACCGTTTATTCCCAGGCCATAGTCTCAATTACTATACATTAACACAGGTAACAACATACCCCTCATAAGATCCTAGCGCACTAAAGACTTAATCCCTTTACATCCAACGCAACCATTGATTTAATTGCACCAGCCACCTTCCCTGCCATTTGCAACTTTCCTACTACACACTCTGCATCATCCGTTCCCCTTTATCCAACATATAAGGTCCTAAATATTAAACCCAGACACTTGCTGTTCCGAAGCTGATTATCATCTAGCATGAACTCTTAGTAATTCTGAAGACTGTCCACACTCACAACCATAACCTTCTACTCTTATCAACGTTTACTTTCAAACCCTCCTTACAGCCACCCTACCACTTCGTAAACATCATTTCAAACCCCTTTCGATTCGTCACACTAATACCAAATCATCCGCGTAACCAGGCAGCATATATATATATATATATATATATATATATATATATATGTATATATATATATATATATATATATATATATATATATATATATATATATATATATATATATATATATATATATATATAAATATATATATATAACAAAAAATAAAAAAAAATAAAATTTATCAATATCACGTACTTTTGAGAGGACATACCGACTCTCCTCATTCAGGCTCGTAAATATATTAAAATTAAGGACAAAATTATTTGTTAAAATAGTTGGTTGTTTATGATGTTATTTAGATATTTCATAAAATAAGACATTTTTGAAAAAAATTTAAGAATAAAATTGGTAAAATCATCATGAGCATTTGCATTTAAAACATTAAAATTAGTAAAGGGGTTAATTAAAAAAATTCTGATAATTGTCTTTTGTAAGTGTCTAATCACGGGAGATATCAGTTCTATATTTGCAACATCGATCCTGTGTTCCTTCTCTTCTCTATGCTTTTGCAGGGATGAGTTACGGTCACAAATTTTTAGAGAGTAAGAATGTTGGTATTTTCTTCTTTTCAAATCCAAAGTTTCTCCAATATATAAAGAACCTCAATCTTTGCTAGGTTCTTTATAGACACCAACATTTTTAATTTCTGAATCATCATATTTTAAATTTTGTAGGAATTTTTTTAGTAGTGTTGGGGACACCTGAAACAAGCATAAAATCTTTAGGTATGTATCTTTTAAAATTGTCAGTTGGAAAAGGCACTATTATCTTTATTTTAAAAGATACATACCTATACCACATTCTTACTCTCTAAAAATTTGTGACCGTAACTCATCCCTGCAAAAGCATAGAGAAGAGAAGGAACATGGGATCGATGTTACAAATATAGAGCTGATATCTCCCGTCATAGACGCTCACAAAAACAATGATTAGAATCTTTTCTAACTAAGAATGCAAATAATCTTAATGTTTTAAATGCCAATATTCTTGGTGAATTTACCAATTTTATTTTTTAAAAATTTTCAAAAATCTTATTTTATGAAATATCTAAATAACATCACTTAAACAACCAACTATTTTAACACACTATTTTGTCCTTAATTTTATTGAAGTTTTATTTACGAGCCTGAATGCGGGGAGGCGGTATGTCCTCTCGAAAGTATAGTTCGTGGTTTTTGTAATTTTTCTTTTGTTTTATTTTTATGTGGGGATTTATAATAATACTATATTCACACGTTTATTGTATTTTCCTTGTTTATATATATATATATATATATATATATATAAATTAAGATGTCGATTTCTATTTCTATATATATATATATATATATATGTATATATATATATATATATATATATATATATATAATAAAAGAGAGAAAAAGTTTTGATATCATAAGAGTAGTATTTTTTAAAAAGATATCTTCAGAAAACCTGCATTTGCGTTTTACAGTGACAACGGCGGCTGCGGTTGTAGGACAGGTGACAACCGCGGTTGCTGTGGTTGTCAAACATGTGCAGTTGTGGTTGCGGTTGGGTGGCTATTCGATCCATCACTAATATATATAAGGAAGAAAGGTGATATAACGAACAACCGAACGAAGCAATACCG
>JABUQX010018846.1:0-14914 GCA_015478945.1 Trachelipus rathkii
TTGTGTCCCGGCCCGAGGCATGGGGATTCTTCCGCCTCCTCGTGAGAACGCTTTTGTCCATGCGTTGGGTGGTTTGTTCTGGGAAAACATGCCTTTCTTCTTCTCTTTTTCGTTCTGTAACGAATAGTAGTCCACGGAGGTGTTTCGCGTCCCGTCGGACAACCTAAGCCATCCTCAAAAAATACAGAACATATAGTTTGGCATGCTCGCATGTGGCAATAAAGTTTTTTAATGAGATATTGTCCACTTCACATGAATTGTTGAAACCAGGAAATGATTAGTAAATAACTAAAATCCATAAAACCCAAGCACAATTTACAATAGGATCAAATTATAATAAATACAAAAGAGGAAATATTTTTTAGGACCAGCTTAACATCAACCGGGGGTCTAAAAACACTATATTTTTGCTTATCATTCTGCGTAATTATCCTTACTTACGGAAAGCAATTCATTTTTTGGAAATTCCCCGCTCTGCTCGCTTGGCACATCGGTGGGCGGGGTTAAGGTATCAGTATATATATGTGGGGGTTACATTTAAATTTATTAAATCATTACGAATCAATCAGGTAGTATCTGTATCCACAAAGTTTATATCGTATCATATAAGTAGCTAACTAATAAGTATAATCTAAGATAGATAGATCAAGTAGAAAAAGAATACCTAAATAGAATCCTACGTTAGATAAGGGTCAAACACGTCGGAACTAGGCTAAAATCTGATGACTGTATCTCCATAAGTCTTAACACTATGAGACAATTTATATATCAAATAATACATGCCAACTAAGCTAAATGCGCATAACACTTATCAAGCAGACTATATATTAATCACCAACTTCACCCTATGATGAGGGTCCCTCAGTTCTATTAATTTTCCAATTAAAAATCAAATTTTAATCATAATATAAATATTATTAATTGGAACGGCCATACCTACGGTGGATTTACCAATAGTTATAAATAAATAATATAACGAGCAAGTAATTGAAATTCAAAGAAGCTAGGAGTATTTACGCGAAGTAGAAATAAACTTACTAGGTAATCACAACTATCAACAAGGGTATATCACCCTAAAAGGCCTTTAATCTAAAAGTTATAAGATAACTATATGTATAGTAATAAACCTTGAGGTTCGTTAAATATCTAATGTCCCTAACATAAATGCGGTGTTACCTTTAATAATAATTTAACTATAGAAACTTATGCACAACTACTTTTAGGCTTTCACGTCAGAATATACATCATGATGAGCAACATTATGCAACATTATTAACAGTTTTGATATAATGGGATCAAATGTCTTTTTCTTTATGGCACTATGGAATCACGGTGTTGACCAATGTGCGGAGGTACAACACAAGCTCCCCTCACCTCAAAAACTCCTGCGGGAAAACCATCAATAAAACCGGGGCCCATCCCTATAACTGTTATAATTATTCCTACTCAGGGGTTTTCACCCCTCTCTAAACGCACGTCATCTATCATTCATGACAGCTTCCACTCTATTCTTACATTTTTTCAATAAAGTTGCGAAGGAAGTTGGATGATGAGAAAACGGACAATAAAGTAAAAAGGAAAGAAAGAACTTTGTGAAGATGGAAAAACGCTTCATTAAGTGAATTTAGATTCCAATTTAAAGACATTGTTTGTTTACTACCGGTGGTTTCTCAATTGTTTCCTACCGAGAATTCAGGGATGGGCATGTCAATTTTTGACTATATTTCTTCGTGTTTATTTTTGGGTAATAAAAAAAAAAGCGGCACGAGAGAATGCGAAATAAAGGCAGATGTTTTCGATTTACGGGGCATTAAGACTGGTAAGAGATTGGAGTATTGTTTGCTTTGTTCGTTAGGAGGAGTTAGAGCGAGGAACGATTCGATGTAGGTGGTGGGAGTTGGGGTTTGATTGCGGAGCAGAGACGGTGGTTGGAAGGGAGAGAGTTCGATGGGAGATTCCGAAACACATACAATGTAATTATAATTCGGTGTAAGAAATATGAGTATATTAACCGAATCAACTCGGCACGGCATATACTATGAGGAGGAATGTGGGATAGAATAGAAATGTAAAGTGTAGAGTTAGATGGAAGTCGGAGTGAAGGCGGTAAATACAATCGGCTGCAATTTTATCTAATCTGGCCACGGTAAACGTGTCGTATATATAAACAGAAAGGGAATATCGTAAGTGGGCGCAACGAAGAAAAAAGAAGATTAACGGAGCCGTTAGGAGGAGAATGAGAGACTAAGTGGTGAAGGAGTTGAATAAAATGTTACTGTAATTAATCTGTGCTACACTTATTTTCTCCCTAATTTTGTATCTGTCCGAAATGATAATAGAATTTGCAACTACGTATTCGCGATTTATAGGAGAAGTATGGATAAACAAAGTAGATGGTAAATCTTAGGAGGCCTAGCCATAAGGTCGTGGACGAACATGGCTAAAACTTCGGGGCGGACAGCAGCCTATTATTTAAAGGACAACGAAATGTAACTAATAATTATCATTGGGCAGAAGAGATTGGTATCTAGCACTCGAATACTCGTAATGCGGTATCTAGCTATTATTGTGACAACATCCAGATTAAATCAGTTGAGTTATGTTGATAGTAGTAGTAAATACATATAGCTTGTTGTAACTGAGTAGGGATCCGATAGGAGTTATTAAGTAACTACTGATGTGATAAGAGGTTTAAGAGAGGGAGAGGGTACATCAGTGTAACTATAGTTATATATTTTCGAAGAATTATTAATAATAGAGTAACTGATATTATGATGATGTGGAAAAGAAGAAGGACACCCTTTACATCTGGGTGAGACAAGGAAATAATCTCAAGGGGGATACGTAGAGGGGGAGATTTGAAGGTGGAGTATTGGTATAGGCTATGGGTATTAGAATGACCACGGGTGGTGTTATCTGAGGATAGGGAAGAAACATGCTGTGATAAAAATGGACATGGAGAGATAATGCGAAAAAGAGAAAGTGAATAGAGGAATCGGGGTAACAAAGTTCATTTACAAATACAAAACCACCTGGGACAATTATACTCACACACCACTATAAAAAAGTGGCAGATAAGAAACCAGGGGGAATCAGGATAACCGATAGATAAGAGATAAGGACGGAGGATCGTGGATGGTACTTAATCTCTGGATTAAGCAAGTTCCTGTCAGCCTAAAAAATTTATTCACTAAGGAGATTATTGCAGAGCGGTCTTCATTAGAAGAGTATAAAATAGTAAGGAAATAAAGGACTGCACAGTAGAGCAGAGCGACGCCAATCTTGGGGGTAATCAGAGATGCGTTGAAGCTGAGGCTGAGCCAACTACGATGAATATGAACCGATATAATCCTTCCTATGGAAGCAGTATCAGGAGGGTGTGATATATACTATAAATTTATAATGGAATATGGAATGAACATTCATAAACTACTTATAATAAATTAAATTCAATTAATTAATCTAAATAATATATTTAAGATATTCCTGGTTGTTCCTCTAGATAGATAATAAGAAGTATTAATATTAATAGCATATTTCTCTACAACTGCAATACTATATAATTAAAAATTAATATATTAATTGTTAATAGATATTTTTTATATATAGTATTGTCATACAATTTTACTTATTAAAAGTATTATACTTACGAGTGTTATTTACGGAGGGATAAATTAATATTATGCTATATTTAAGGTATATATATAATAAAAGTAAATGTTTGAAATAAAGATGTCGGGGAAAATTTGTCTTCAATCAACCCAAAAATCTAATATCTTCAATATAAAATTATCCAAATTTAAATTTAAATAAATAATATATAAATAAATTATGCTTTAAATATATATATATATTTTATATATACAATATATATATAGGAACAGTATATAAATTAATTTTCTTAGGTATAGGTAATAGATTGTTACGTCATATACAGCCAAATCTTCATTCACACATAACTGTATCAAGAAAATCTAACATTTAGGTGAATTTATTTTTATAAGAACTACAACTAACAAAAATTTATATGATAATTTTTCTACCTCATTATTCGTTTTACATAATTTATACATCATTTCGAGTAATAACTCATGATTCTAAGCTTAATATTCAACACAAGGGATAAAGAATTACACGCGTCATAAAGATTTTAATGTTCTTCTTTGATTATGAATAGTTAATATTTTATTTATCTATTATTAAATGATTCTTAGGTATTAGTTATAAATTAAGAAAACTTCCACCTCACTAAAAGTCCTCCAAAAAATTCATTTGATAACTTATAAATAGTATTATTTTTAGGGGGAAAGTATACTAATATTGTATAAGGGTCCCTAATCAATCGAGATTATATTATATATAAATTATCAACTTTATATATATATATAACTATTATTTCATTTTTATATTTATATATACATTTAATTGGATATAATTAAGTATTTATTGTTACTATTATTTTTGGAATTTAATTAATTAAAATATACCCAACTCATTGCAATTACTACTAAAAAAATAACCAAACGAATTCAAGATTATTTATAAGTATATAAGTAAGTTATAAGTATATATTTCTATATGTTATTATAAAAAAAGTATAAACTACTAATTAATATTTTTATTATATATTAAGGTCTAAAAATCTAAAATATTAAATATTTATATTAATATACATTAACGCCTAACTAGACTATAGATTGGCTATATAATACTAACAATATCATAATATGTAATTGTATATATACAATGATATAATATTATTATTTATCTACAGAACCTTTTTTTTCCCCCAAGACTAATTACCTTTATATTAGACTTGCATATATAAATAATTTAATATTGTTGTGAAGTAATTAATAGATGATTAATAATTATAATAACTATAATAAAGAGTATCTTAATTAATATTTAAAAACTAATATACAATTTACTAAAATATATTATTATCAATATACCTTATCAAACGTCATATAAAGCACAGACCTAAGCCTATAAAGTCTATTAATAAAGATTTTGGACCTTAAGTAAACTGTATAAATCATTATAACTGTAGACCTTAAATTCGATATATTCTATATATATATATATTAAGCTGATGTTACAATATATATGTATATAAGTTAGATCATAGATTATCTTAAATATATGTAGTTGAGAGAAATATGGGTTTATACATTATAACGCATATTTTTATCTATATATTAATATATTATAACTACCGTATATCTATCATTATATATATTATATATTATATGCGGATAAAAATAATAAATCTATATTATAATTATAATTAGTATATTTCATCATATAATTACTATATATAGATTATAATCTATATATATTTATATATTCATATAACGTATATATATATTACTCCATCTTTTTGTCAACATTATCACTATATATTTACTATTATATTTTTATTATATATATATTTTTAAATTTTTTATGTGAGGTATATATTAACATTCATCTCCAAATTATACCCATGCTATATTTATGCATTTTCGGTGAAACCCTTACATACTAAGTATTATTTATGCATCATATATGTTGGTATTAATAAGTATTTTAATCGTATATAAATCTTAAAATGCTAAAAGGCAGCAAACAAAATGCACTATTTGAGGAATCACCAAAAATATTTTGTATTAATAGTATATACATTACTAAATACTAATCTCCTTTATATATAATACTATACTATATATAGTGTATTTTATTACCTTTAATTATATACATATATTACTAAGTCAAACATTCTGACTATATTAATATTATAAGGATTTTTAACAATCCCCTAATTTATTATATATCTAATTATCCATACCAATTAACTAAACTAAGAACGTTGTTGAATAAAAAAGAGGATCTTCATGTAAAAAGGAGAGTCAAAACTACTAATTATTTTCAAAAATTGAAATACATGAGTGTAACATCCCATGCCTATTCATGAAGGTGAAGACCATAGGGCTCTAGATAATTATAAGCAGTTTCAAAATGTGCCTGTAGGTTCTTGTATCATTGTATTTACTCATAAGGTTATCCATGATATAATCAGATTGGAAAAATAAGTATTATCCTACATCAGTAATTATATTTAATACTTACATAAGTATCAAGATTGTTTTTAGACTATATATTCTCATTGATTATCTTATATTATTATATATGACCTTTTAAGCATGTATTAAAGAAATTTGGGCGCTGGCATTATTTGCATAAATATGTATTATACTTATTAACGATATTACTACTATTATACATAGAACACATTATGTTAATTTTTATAGTTAAACATATGAGGTTATGATGTAAAGTATCCCTATTATACTCAATATAAATTTAAGTTTTCATTCTTGTATACCGAGTTAAATAATTATACATCTTCCTATCTAAGATAAAGATGTTAATACATTATAAGAAACGTCTAGTTTTTCTATTACTCAATGACAAAACTTGGGATTTAACTAGGTAAATATAATACCTATACCATATGTACATTTGATATACGTATTAGTATAATAGTAATTATATTATATCAAAACTAAATACTTAGTATATCATAATTTATAAACTATATAATAATAGTATAATTAAATATTAATCAAGTTAATAATAAATTAATTTAAGTATTATAAAAATATTCTACTGAATAGTCATATATATTTATTTAACATATAATTAATATATTTGAAATATAAACCATCTACTATTTATACTAAATTATTTTAAATATAATCATTATAACATAAATATTATATTATATATTACAATATAATAGTATATATATACTAATAAGTTGTGTGAAACTATTTATATAATGCTATAACGAACTGTTAGCCAGAACAATAAAAATTATAGTTATGATTGGTACTTTTATAATCAACAGTTTATATGATAATTTATACATAAAATCTTTAGCATTTATTTCAATCAAATGGAGAACTCCAAAATACGTTTTCACATTTATGTACAATATCATCAAAATATTTAGTTTGGCGGGTAGTAATATTACTTATCACATAATTATTGTTATTTATGTTTTATAATAATATAATTCTAATGTGTATAAGATAATTTAAAGCGTTTATAAAAATATTTTTCCCTACTCAGCATTAATAAATCAAAATTTTAAAGTAATAATAAGTGGTGGTATTCATCTATATATATTATGTATAATTGTATAGATTTACTTACACTGAGAATTCTAATCTGATATAACTATTATATGGTCCAAGTCACAGACATCATCATTTTAAATTTATATTTATAAATTTCATTCTTTAGAGTTTATACTTATATTTATTATTATGTTATAGTTATGCTGAATATTATATTATTAATATACATATAATATATATATATATATATGATATTATTATTTTAAATTAAACCCTTAATTAAGAGGAAAATATAATTTATCCTGAGGAGTAACTGTAGCAACTGAGAGAGACTCTATAGTTTTCAGGCTAAGAGTATTTGAAATCATTATACTAACATTAAATTTCCACCTTGACAGTAGCTGCATACGACCACTACTTCAATTGATTATATTATAATGCTGAATGAAAAAATGACTTAACTTCAATAAATATTATAAGACATATAATCTGAGGTATAAGTGAAATACTCTATATAAATCTGTATCCAAACTGACTCTGGCCAAAAATCTGAACATCCATCAATACATAGATTTTGTAAACATTATAAGTAGCATTATTTAATAAACCCTATTTTTAACATTTACTAATTTAAATTATTATTAGTTATCTTTAAACTGGTAATCAGGTATATACGAGTCATCAGGCATAGCTGGAATGTTGAAATTTATTAACAAATATTTAAAGATTACCGTGTACTAAGAATATTAGCAAAAAGTTACATATTTCTTCATATCGCCTTATTAGAGTTGGCCTATATTGTCTAATTTTCTTTAGCTTTTGTGTTGAAAGATATACATCATGTGGTTATAACAGGGTATATAAATGCGTTACTATAAATTAAGTTTCAAACGTGAGGTGAAAGTAGACTAGTTTTGACCACCTACCGTAGTCTTTCTCAATTTCAACTTTTATGAAAAATTATTCAAATTAGACATAAACAATATACCTAGTCACGTAGATGGGAGTTAATTGAACTAATAAGTGATGATAGAGGTAGAGCAATGGATTATTGAGTAATCACTAACTAAGGTAATAGATCTTTACATGGGTATATAGAATGTCATACATCTTTAATTAAAAAAATATTTGAACAAACTTTAGTATATCAAATACACCTAATTGCTATGAATTGAAAACTACATGCACTTAAATTTCTTAACCATAAATAATTTCTAACTTATCCATCAATGACTTTATTAGAGTATATCTATGAGTCAAACACTCTAACGATAAGACTGCTATATACTAAGTTATTCCATTATAATTACAATGCTTATCTTTACTTGACTCGTCCATGAAACTTAACATAATGCACCTTACTCTCTACTGATTTATCATACGTCCTTAAGATGAGACGTAGTAGTTGTATTTCAAAGCTTATATTGAACTATACCACATTTGTTACATTGCGATAACTTCCAAAATATGGTAAAATAAAATGGGAAATTTACAAGAGAAAACCTAAATAAATCATATATATTAAGTTATATACTTTACGTACTAAGTTTTATTACCATTCTTCCCAGTTATCCTCAAAACTAAAGACAACTCAAATTTTAAAGCTTTACTACTTGAAAGTTTTTTTTAAATGCAAAGAATATATAATGAATTCTAGCCTTGTCATTCCTACGAATTTGAACTTGAATCTAAAATGAGATATTGTTTTTTTTGCAAACAATTAATATCCAAAGAATATTTTACCTTGTAACATTTTTTTATAACAATAATACCATAATATACTGAGATTTCTTTTAATACATCCATCTTCTCCTTGGTAATAGCTAAATCTTTATGTACTATAAAAATATAACCTGTTTAAACTGAATATAGTAATGTAGGGCATTTATTGAGGTAGAGCATAAATTATCTAGTCAGGTACATGTAGAATAAATGGACTTGTAAGAACGACTGTACAATTAAAATTGATTTTACCTTCATGGCTGATATTATATTGAAAGCAGACTTTAAGATTTATACTAAAACAAATTTATTCACTTGAAACTTATCGCCTCATTATATCATATCCAATCTAAAATGAGATTTTAATTTTGTCTACGAAACTAATTTTTTTATTTAGTTTTTAAATCACTATTTATTTTTTAATGAAGAGGAGATAAAAAAATTTAAAGTTTTGATTTAAACACTTCTTGATCGTATTATAATGATTACAATATAAGTTTACGTCATGTACTCTATCAAATTATTCAAATACTGTGGATGTTCTTTTTCCATATGCATGACTCTTACGCAAAATATACATCAAATGAATTGAGTATCAATTTTAATAAACTCAATTCGTAGACCGATAAATAATTTCTCATTAATTTTACTTATCTAGTAAATTAACCATTATAATTCAAATGTATAATTCATACTGAAATCACCAGTTACAAATATGTATAATTGTGATATTTTTTTAAATAGATTTGACATTTAATGTCCATGTTTATCGCATTTGAAAATTATATTTAAGACTATATTAATATCTTTAGAAGCTTTTTACAAGTTAATATAAACTTATTGATTAGGAAAATTTTAGATTTTTTGAACTAACTGGAGAAGCAATAAAGATGTTAAATTGCTTTTCTAACCTTAAAGCCTCTCATCATAGGGTAATCGACTCTTGAATACAATCATGTATGAACAGATGGATTTCTTTTATATAGAGTGCTTTATGTTTATAAGATAGGCACGCAATTTTTACTTGTAAAGTATTTGAACAATTCCTTTAACCTAATATATATCCAATTGAATACACGTATCTAGTATGAAAGTATCTTTCAACATTTCTAAATTGAGCGGATCAAAGTGACACTTATACAAACATGGGCAGAAGAAGTTTATTTTTATTTTCTTGGTTAACTTTCCAAAGCTAATTTTACCTATATTTTATAGGGTCTTATTGTTGGTCTTGATCTTCACTCAAGACAGTCTTATTTTTGTGTTTTTGTTTTTGGTTCTTGTCTTGGGCCAAGAAGTCTTTATTTTTGGACTTGTATTAAGTCTTATCATTGGGTCATCGTTATAGACCTCTCGAAAGATTCATTCTTGTCTTGGGCCAAGAAGTCTTATTTTCCAGTCTTGTTTTTTGATCTTACCATTGGGTCTTCGTTATAGACCTCGTCAACAAGATTCATTTTAATTGGGATTCCTATTAATTTTAAATGAAGCTGTGAGAGAAGCGTCACTTATTGTAAAATCTCTTCAAGTCTGGATAACTTCCCAGATCCTTTAATCAAGTCTGGATAACTTCCCAGACCCATTAATCGTCTGGATAAGCTTCCAGAAGTCAGTAGATATGAAGTCAGTGTTCTTTGACGCATTAGTATAACAACTGTAGTTTAGCAGTTGTGGGTTCGCCGACCGCCCGAACCATTTTTTTTATACAGGCCTATCCGCCCCTAGTTTCGCGGATATAGGTTGAATGTATTCATACATTACCTCTACTACTTTTGAAGTATAGTTTAATATATATCTATTCTTTTTACTTTTTTCATTTCCCCAGCTTCTGGCTATTGTTATAAAGAGTGACTAACCTTTAGGCCAAAACCAAGGAGCGATTTGGAGCAAAGCTGATGTCCGCTTCGCTTCTTGTATCCTGCGTAAGAACGAAAGTCGTGATGGTGTCTTTTCAAAGTCTCCTGCAGGTAGATAAGCATAATTCCTTTTTCATGTTTCTCACTGTTTTTAATTATTTTATTAACTTCGATAATGACTAATTATTTTTCATCGGGGGTCAAGTGACCGTACTTTATTATTGCCCTCGTCACTGTGGTCTCCATAATAAATAAAGAAAATAAAAGTGGCGCCGCGAACAGGGCATCTGTCTTGTTTCGGTGCTCTTGCCTGCCACTGGATGTGATTTTTAGATCACTGTCGGCCACTTGTAAACCTGCACAATACAGTATCAATTAAAGACATTATCCTTATATTCTTCTGCAATATCTGTCTTAAAATTCTTGTCTATACTGTAACATTCTTAAACCCATACCTAAACATTCTTTCTAAGAGTGAATGAGTTTGAAAGAAGTTGTATTAAAGAACTCCTTGATAATTTGCTATTAAACTTAGCCAACGTTTGTTACAATAAATTACTTTAATTGCTTTATAGTTTACTGGATATTTTCTTAAACCTAGGTTTACTGTATTAAACCTAAATTAAAATTTATGTGTATTAGAAACTAAAATTAAGGATCCATGACATTAACAAATTTTGAGTCTCCAGTTAGATCCTACCACAATTTGATTGATTTTCCATTCATGGAGGAAACTATTCTTTTAGATTCAGATAGGGATGTTGCTAACGTTACCCATACTTTTCATAGACTGCTTGAACCATGAACAGGCCATCGTTTGTTTAGTTATCCCACCGTATCTGATTCCCAAAAATGTCGTCACCTGACATGCACAATATTCAACAGAACTTCGGTTCTAAACGGCATCACATCATTCTTTCTTAACAATATTGGAGATTCACTCGCTTTAAATCCTCCATACCTACCACATAAGTCAAAGGCGTACCCACGTAACACTAAGCATAATTCCCCATTGTACCAAAATTCTTACTCAAGAACGAAAACAAACACCGAGATGTACTCAGGCCCCATCATAAAACAAAAAATCGATAAGATGGAAGAAGCTATCTTACACTTGAATTCCTTACTCATGAATTCACATAATCTTAAAGGGGTAGACCCTGGTACATATACACTAGATAATAATGGTACAAATTTCTTAACTTAATTTACGGATTTTGAAGTCTCTTACTGCAACTTCATTATCCCCACAGCGCTATCGGCAAATGGGTTTAAATTTACTCGGCAGACAACTTGACGGTCACTTCCTTAATGTCTATCGTCTTATCACCAAGGATGATGGAGATTATTTCTCTGTTCGAGAGAACCCTCATCCAATGGTATGAAGGAGGAAGAGAGAAAAAGGAAGGAATCCCTTTGGCATACATTTAAATCTGCCGCCGTTTACAAAAAGTGAGAAGTATCGTGTGTTTTGCCTACAGGTTCTAGACGTCTGGCCTAGTCATGCTGCACGGCATGGTCTAGACATGAGTGGGCACGAAATTGAACTAACATTTTGTATGTTGCCTTCCCACAAACATAGAACAAGGTTAGAGAGTACATTAAAAATGTACGAGCTCAATAAAAACTGGCGTACACCCTGGGTCAGATATCGTGGGGTATGCTGATTTCCTATACACACCCATAACAAAGATTTCTCAAAATTTCCCAATTTTACATAGTCCCCAAACACAGAAACCTGTCGTAAAGAGTTTAAAGGAGACACACAAATCTAATTACCTGTTCTTCTAAGGTTTCCACTCAATACAACTTCTAAAGAAAACGTTACAAGTTCTTCTAAGAACATAACCTATCACACAAAATCTTCTTAAAGCAATCGCTGTGGTCGTCAGCCGCTTTTCGCGGGAATCTTCCTCATAAAAAGTAATAGAGTCTTTTACTCCTAAAAGACGTAACCTAGATTCTGTTGAGAACCTAAGACCTTGTCTGTGATTTTTGCATAAAATCGGTCCATCAGATGCGTGAATGCTTACAAATATCTGGAAATTGTAGTGAGTTGAGCAAAAAAGAAGGGAGTTTATAGCTGACTGCAGAAGCACGTAAATCTGTTCCAACATCTCTCCCACAGAAAGTCCGCAAGGCTATTTGTCCCTTTTTGCGGAGGTCCTCACCCGGGGATGAAATGTTCTCAGCACCCTCCATCTCAACAAACGCCACCCAACTCTCCGAAACTCATACTTCTAAGTTTTCTACTACTTCTAATTCTTCCACTTCCACTGAACATAAGCTACTGAAGATGTATATTACGGAAATCTCTTTCCAAAACGGAACAAAGTACACTTCCACGGACCGAGTGTTGTTGTCCCCTAGTCATTCACACTCTCAGGATACTAATTCCGACTTTGCCTAAACAGTATTTACCTAATACTAATGGTACCTACCCTTGTGTACTAACACTAATTTAGACTAACAGGTTACCTACATACTAATAATTCATCTACTATGATTGTAGTGGTGTTTAACATATTTAAGATCACCTGACTCCAAAATATACCAATCACCCTCTATCTCTAACTGCAGTAACACTAAGTTTATGCTCTGTCATTTATTATGCCTTCGAAAGTAAGGTGGGGTTTTAAGCTTAGTGGGGAAGAGTGTAAGGGTGATTGTGGAGTCCAGTCGCATTCACAATTGTTATTAGTAGTTAGTTTCCAGTATTGACTCAAAACTAGAAATGGAATTCGTTATTCTAATATGAATAAGAAGAGCACATCAGTTATTAATGTTGGAGCTCCATATTGTATATTATTTTTTTGTTTTGTTCATTATTTACTCTTGGGTTTAAACGGGTTACTAAATCAGTTTTTCTCTCAGTTATATGCAACTCAATATTTAATTTGTATCTTAATTTAGACACAAACAATACTTAGTTAAAATAGCTTTAAAAGCTTAGATGACGGCGTGATACTTACCAAGTATTGAATGATTAAGTCCATCAAATCAGCTGATGTTTACTCGTACGAAGTTTAGGAACACTGGATAATTTAAAGATCCAATGTTCTCGTTCTCCGCAGGTATTTAATCTGTGTGGAACTTCTAGTCAGCATCTATTAAATAGTATAATACAGGAAAGTACTTCCACTTCTCCCCGCTTTGTTACAGTGACTTACCCAAGATTTCATGCACCTCTTGGGATTCTTCGAGACGTCTCGTCAGGAATACTGCTTAAATAAGACCCCTCGACAGAGACAGTACTATCGTTAGGGGTAAGATTTTCTCCTTATTTAGTTGATAATATGTTTCTTACTTTAATTCTTTAATCAGAGGATATTTTTACTGTAACTATAATGACCCAGGATATTTTAATTCTTCCTTGAATTTCATTTTTCTTAATTTTTGGTCTTGATCTTCACTCAAGACAGTCTTATTTTGTTTTTGTTTTTGGTGTCTTGTCTTGGGCCAAGAAGTCTGTGTATTTCTTGGACGTTGTAATTGAAGTCTGTAATCAGGTCATCGTAAAGACGCTCGTCGAAGATTCATGTCCTTGTCTTGGGCCAAGAAGTCTTATTTTCACTGTTGTTCTTGATGTAATCCTTGCATGATCTGTACGATCACAATCTTACAATCAGATCGTAGAATCATGCAATTCATTTTTATCTTCATGGCAGAGCGCCATTCAAAGACCCAGCTTAATTGTAAAATCTGTTCTAAAGTCTGGATAACTTCCCAGACCCATTAATGTCAAGTCTGGATAACTTCCCAGAACCATTATCGTGCTGGATGAAGCTTCCCAGCGTGAATCGGTAATATAAGTCAGTGTCTTGCTGACCATTAGTATGAACAACTTAGTTAGCAGTTTGTGGGTTCCCACGGGTGGCCCTGTAACCATTTTTTTTAAGGCTATCCCCCTAGTTTCCTGGATACATGATGAATGTATTAACATTAACTCTACTACTTTTGATAGTAATATATGGATTAATAAATCTTCTTTTTACTTCTTTTTCATTTCGCCCCCCTTCTCTATTGTTATAAAGTGGATCTACCTTTTAGCCACAGAACCAGGAGCATTTGGCGGCAAGCTGATGGTCCCCTTCTTCTATGTTATCCGACGTAAGACGAAAGTCTGATGGTTCTTTTCAAATATCTCCTCCAGGTAGATAAAGCTAATTCGCTGTTTCATGTTGTCTCCTGTTTTATTAGTTTTATTAACTT
>JABUQX010018847.1:0-5000 GCA_015478945.1 Trachelipus rathkii
GATGGTTCTAAAAATTCAATTTCTTCTTCTATCCACTCTTGACAACTTCCCATATCACAATAACATCATTAAAAGCAAACCTATCACACCTTTCAATCAATATCCTTAATATTTTTTGGTGGCTCTCATTCCTGATCGCACAGAGCATCGTTTTACCGAATTATTTCTTCGAAGAATCACATTTTCTTTCATTAATTAAACTTTAAAATGGGTTGGGTGTTCATAGGCACCTTCAAAACTTCTTCAAATTACTATATATATAACACATGTAATATTACGTTAGTAACACACAAAATAACTCGTGTTATTAAA
This sequence comes from Trachelipus rathkii, assembly GCA_015478945.1. Lineage (NCBI taxonomy): Eukaryota > Metazoa > Arthropoda > Malacostraca > Isopoda > Trachelipodidae > Trachelipus > Trachelipus rathkii. The sequence continues at coordinate 313 of JABUQX010018847.1, forward strand.
ACATAAAATAATACATGTGTAATATATAAAATAATACGTAATAATATCAAATAATATTCAACATAAAATAATATAAAATAATATTCAACTCATAAAATAACAAACGTTATCAACACAAAATAAGGTGTTATTAACGCATAAAATGACACTTGTTATTAAAATAAAATAACATGTTTTTAACGCATAAAATAACATATGCTATTAACATGTAATATAACATAAAATTAACGTATAAAATAACATGTTATTGCACGCTATAACACGTGTTATTAACGTATAATTAGCACATATGTTATTATCCCATAAAATAACCCTTGTTATTAACGCATTAAAAAACACAAGTGTTACCAACGTATGAAATACAAATTATAACCAAATTATGAAATCAAAATAATTTGAACTTTATATAATAATTATATTTATAATTACATAGATCATTTTACCTATAAACTTCTTTTAATTTTACCTAAATTTCATTAGTTTACTTTAATTATAATTAGTTTTAGCCTAATATAAATTAGGTTATTATAACTTTCTTGAAAATCAAGATATTTTCCCAAATTTTTAGTATATATACTCACATTATATCTATTTGAACCTCATAATGTGGTGTATATGTATATATTATATACAAATAAAGCTAATTATGTGTATTTAGTATGAGTGGGGATATGTTACGTGTAGTATGTGGTGATTAGTTGTATATGTTATATTTACGTTATAGTTTGGATTGTTATAGATTTAATACATGCTTATTCAAATTTTATAAAGTGGTTTGTTGTGTGTTGTGTACTGGGTAAAACTCGGGATTATTATAGTATGATTTAATAGAACGAGAATTACTCTTACTATGAAGTGCGATTAGTTGAAAAATTTCTTTTCAGAAGTACTTTTATATTTAATGAACATACACAACATCATATATATTAGTATATCATATATGTGGTGTATATGTATATATTATATAAAAATATATTATATATATATATATATAAATATATATATATATATATATATATATACGAAGCTCCTTCATAGACTATATATATATATATATATAATATATCATATATATATAATATCTATCATATATATATATATATATATATTATATATATATATTATATAATATATATCATATATATATATGGTGATATATATTTAAGTTCCTGAACATCTTTTAATGGAGGGTGCTTGAATAAAAGATATGTGAGCCTTTTATTTTTTCTCTTTAGCGAGCTATAATTTTTTTTTACTTTCATGAACACAATTAGTTGTTGCTCTTTTTGATTCCGTCTACGCGTGTTGTTGATATGGTTGTGGATGTGGTGTTTGAGGTTGGTTTGTAGGGGTTGTTTTTTGTGTATGTATATGGGTTATATTCATGTGAGGTGTATAGGTTATGGGTTGTATGTTTGTGGTATATTTGAGGTTTTTTTGTTGTAGTTTATTTTTGTTGTGTGGTGGTGTGTGGGTTTGTGTGTGGTGTGTTGGGGGTATCTTTTGTGTATGGGTGGTGTTGGTTGGTTGGGTTTGTGGTTGGGTGAGTGTGTTGTTTTTTTGTGTGTTGGTGGTGTTGTTATGGTGTTGTGGTTGTGGTGTTTGTGTGTTGTTTTTATTATATATAGGTTGTGTATTTGTATGGGTGGGTGTTTGGTGTCTTGATTATTGATTTGGTTTGGGGTTGTGTGTCGTGTGTTGTGGTGTGGTGTTTGCTATGTTATTGTTTGGTGGTGTGTGGTAGGTTGTGGTTGTTTGTGTGGTTTGTTGTGGTTAGTGTTAGTATATATTGTGTGATGTGTGAGTTGTTTGGTCTATGTTGTGTGATGGTGATATTCTGTGGATGTGTTATTTTTATGTTTTTTTGGTTAAAATCTTTTTCTTTGTAAGAGTGTGGGTTGCTGTATATTATTTTATGTGTGTTATGTTATGTTATGTAGTGAGTGGTATAGTGTAGTGGAGTTTTTGGTTTATGATTTTGTTTTATGCGGGGTTTGTGTAGTGTGTGTTTGGGTGGTTGGTGGTTTGGTGCTGGTTGTTGATATTATTTGTGTAGTTTTTAGGTTGGGTGTTTGATGGGTGTTCTTTCGTGTGTTTTTTTGTGGAGTGTTTGGTGGCTTTGGTGTGTGTTTTTTTGCTGTAGGTGGTTGGTTTGTATTGTGAATTGTTGGTAGGATTGTTTGTGGGTTTTTTGAGGTGTGTGGTATGACTGTAGTGTTTGGTTGTTATGTGTTATAGGTGTTGTGTTGTTTTCTTGGTTTTGTGTTGGATTGGTTGGAGTGTGTAGATTTTCTAGCGGTAGTTGTTTGTGTGAGTTGTTTGGTTTGTTGTGTGTTTGTGTGTTTGTTGTGTGGTCGTTGTGGTGGCTTTGTGTTGTGGTGGTGTGTTATATTTGGTGTTTGGAGTGTTCTTATGTTAGTTTGTAGTGTTTTGTCGTGGTTGGTGGGATTGGTTGAGGTTTTTTGATTGTTGTTGTTGTGTGTGAGTGGTTAGGTGTGTTGTTATTATGGTTGTGGTGGTTAGGGGTTTGGTTTAGGTATGTTGTGGTGTGTTAGTTTTGTATCTTGTGTGTGGGTTTAGGGTTGTGTTGTGATTGTTTTGATTAGTGGGTGGTTGGGTGTGTCGTGTGGTTGTTTAGGTGTTATTTGTATTTGTGTTTTTGTGTGTTGTTTGTATTATTTGTGTTTTTTTTTGGTGTGGGTTGTGGTGTGTTTTTTGTGTGTGTTATGGTTGATTGTGTGAGTGGTGTTTGGTTATTTTGTTTGATAGTTGTTGTTTGTTATGTCTATGATGGTATTGTGTTTTATTTCGGTTTGGTTTATTTGTGGGAGGGTATGGGGTAATTAGGTGTGTGTGTGGTGGTATGTTTAGTGGAGTGTTGTTGTTCATATGTTATAATTAGGTATGTGTGAGGAATGTATATGAGTTTATATGGTTATATCGTGTGTTTGATGTCGTGTGTTCGGGTTGTTCGAGTGGGTGTGCTGAGTTGTCTTCTGTGGTGTTGTGAGTCGGATGAGTGGATCTGGTGTGTTATTATGTGTTAGAGTGAGTGGTGTTTGGGTAGTTGTGGGTGTTTTGTGTGAGTGTTGTTTTTTGGTTTGGTGGGCTTTTTGTTCTGGGATTGATTTGTGTGGTGTTATGTGTTTCTGTGAGATATGTTGTGTGATGTTGTTTTGGTTCGCCTTGATGAGTTTTGTTTGGATGTGTTGGGTGTGTTATTGTTTTTTGATGTGTGGTTTTGTTTTTAGTGTGTGTGTCAGACGGTTAGATTGTTTTTGGTTTGTTTTGTTATATTTGTTTGTGTGTGTTTGTGTTTATGATGAGTAGGTTCATTGGTTTGTTTGTACTTTTATGTGTGTTTGTAGGACTTGTGTTTGGGACTTCGGTGATTTAATATGTTTAACATTTGTGTGGAGAAGATTTAGCGTGAGAAGCGTGCTGTTGTGTAAGTAGAACAGATGTGTGTTATATCATATTTGTATATATTATAGTTGATATATAATTTGTATTGTATATTGCGTGGAGTGTATATATATATATTTTTGGTTGGTTGTGTATGGGGATTTATTATTATTTTGAGTGGGTTTTATGGTTATTTTTTACTTTGTAGGTGTGATTGTTTTGTGTGGGTGGTGAGGTGTGAGTAGGGATTTATATATATAATTAGTTGGTGATTGTGTCCGTGTTGTGGGGTTGTTGAGTATGGTTGGGTGTGTTGTTTTTTAGTGTATTTATCGTTTAGTTAGGTTTGTGTGGTTTATGTGTGCGTGTTGCTTGGTGGTGAGGTTATGATTTGGTGTAGGGTGATACCGTGTGACAGTGGTGATGTTTGTGAGTTTGATGGTTTTGTGAGGGTGGTGTTCTGTTCGTGTGAAGGGGCGTGTAGAGTGAGTGTGTGGTTGTGATAACCGTGCGTGAGTTCTCGATAGCTACTAGTTATGTGATGCGGAGTTTAAGGGGGCGTGTGTTCTGGGTGCTTTCTTTAGATTTTGTGTCATGTTTCTGGTTCTACTACTTGTTGGTGTTCTTTTTCTCGTGGTGGTGAATGGTGGTTGCCGGCTTACCTTTATTTGGACGTGTCTCGTCGAGTTGAGCGGGAGTGTTAGGTGTTGGGTGATGCGTATTTTACTTGTAGGTGTGAGTGAGTTGGGTGATTGGTGTGGTTATTAGTATATTGTTTATGGGTGGGGTTGTTGTGTATATGTATTACCTTGTGATATAGGTTTGGGTTGGTATGGTGTGGTTGTTGGTTGTGTGGGTTTGTTTTAGTGTGATGGGTGTGTTAGGTTAGAGGTATGTTTGGTGTTTGTTTTTGTTGTGGGGTTGGTGTATTAAGTTAGTAGTTGTGTGCTGTGTTATTATAGGTTTTAGTAGATATATAGAATTCTAGTGATCATTGAGGCGTGATGTCGAGTGTGTTGGTGTATTGTATGTCATCTACTTTTGTATGTGGTGCCGTGTTATTCGTGTGGGCTTGGGTGTTTCGCTTGTCAATTGGTTGCACTGTGTCTCTTCAGTGGGTCACGGTGTATTGATTTTGTTTTGTTTTTTGTGATTTCATGTGTGATGTAGTACTCCATGTTGACGCGCTTGGGGGGGGTGTAATTAGTATGTGTCGAGCTATTATTAGTATCTATTTTCTAGTGATTCTGTGTTATGGTATGTGGTGTTGTTGTGTTGGAGTG
>JABUQX010018847.1:15000-42500 GCA_015478945.1 Trachelipus rathkii
TTGATGTCTATGTTTCGCATTGGACAAATACAGGCTGCTGCTTCTGAAAATGATGATGATGTTTGAAAAATGATGTTGATGATGATAATGAAAATTATTAATAATAATGCTAACGATAACATTAAATTAATGATAATGATGATAATGACGATAACAATTATGATAATTAATGATAATGATGATGATGATGATGGTGGTGGAGATGAAGACGATGCGAAAGAGAAAGAATACTATAAGATGCTTGTTCGTGTGTGTGTGCGTGTTCGTGTACATGAGAGAGAGAGAGAGAGAGAGAGAGAGAGGGAGAGAGAGAGAGAGAGAGAGAGAGAGGAGAGAGAGAGAGTTTTCGTAATACTGATAATTAAATTTAATTTTTTTTCTAACGCATAAAATAACACGTTATTAACACATAATATAAAATGTGGTATTAACGCATACCATTTCAGTTTTATTTCCATATTTTACGCATAACATACTAGCAATATTTCCATTTTAACCGCATAACAAACTCGCAATATTTTCATCTGAACCTCAAAATGTGGTATACGCGTATTGTTTGCGCTTACGGAAGTAACACTAAATGGTATGTGTTAATTTATGCGATAAAACGAGTTCAAAACATGAAACTTTTTAGAGTTTTTGGATAAGGTGAATATTCAATTGTGCATGAACAACTCACGAGATTTCTGATTGTGACTGAAGAACACTCAATCTCCTAAAAATGCCTCGTAGCTATTAACATTGTCGATAATTTTTGCTGTGTCTGTGGTGGTGACAAATTCTTTCCAAAAAATGCCAGATTACACTACATATTAAAACTACTTTACTTCCATTATTTTTGCGTCAATGTAGGGGATCAGGGCAAGTCTTGGGCACCTCACCTTTGCCGCAATACCTGTTCAGTGACTCTCATGGTTGGCTAAATAAAAAAAGGTGTTCGATGCGTTTTGCTGTCTCAATAATCTGGTCGGAGCTTAAAAATCATATAAGTAACGGCAATTTTTGTTTGTTTCCACCGCTGTATCATGATATGTCGAGAAAAAAGAATGGATGGTGAAATACTCAAATATTCCATCTGCTATCCGGCCAGTTTCACATGGAGATGATTTGGCAGCACCTCAGTCTCATGAGATGAGAAAAGTAAAAGGGATTAAACATCAGAACTTCAACATAGTGAGATCCTGATTTTCCACAGGCTGACCGAAGTAAGCCACGAAAACTCACTTAGGGTGAATTAAGAAACTTAATTCGAGATCTAGATCTTCCAAAGGACAAAGCAGAACTTCTGGGATCAAGGTTCCAACAGTGGAATTTTCTCCAAATTGATGTGAAAGTGACTGCAAATAGAAGTATTGAAAAGGATTTGATATCATACTTTAAAAAAGCAAATAATCTCGTATTTTGTTGTGACGTGAGGGTTTGATGACCTCTTTAAATTTAGAATACAACCCAAAATACTGGAGACTCTATATAGACTCCTCAAAATTTAATTTGAAAGCTGTTATGATGCACAATAGTATTCACTTTCTTCTATTCCTGTAAGCCATGTTGTCCATATGAAGAAATATATGAAATATGAAACCATGAAAATACTTCTGGAATCAATTATGTTTGTAGAACACCAATATCATATGTGTGGGGACCTAAAAGTCATAGGGATACTACTAGGCATGCAATCAGGGTAAACAAAGTACTGTTGTTTCCTTTGCAAATGGAACAGTCGTGTAGAATCTTTGGAATACATGAAGTAAACCTGCCAGCGAGGTTTGTGCCCTGGGATTAAAAATATAAAACAGCCCTCGAGTTGAACGATATAAAAAATTTCTGCCGCCTTTACACATCAAACTGGGACTAATGAAGCAATTTTGGAAATGGATTGAATAAGAGATGGGTGGGGTTTCAAAGTGCCCTTGAGGGAGAATTGTCCAGTTTACCGCTGTGTAACGCCAAAATTAGGGAAGGAGATTCTTCTGAAAAGGCGATAAAACTTCAGGCATGATTCCTTGATGCCAGTGAAAAAGCAGCTTGGGAAGTATTTGAAAGCGATGTTAATGATTTTTTCGGCAAAAGAAGGGCTGAAAACTATATTAAGATTGTGAACAACCTTTTAGATAAGTTTCATAAGCTTGGTTGTAACATGTCGCTCAAAATTCAGTATCTCAGCTCATATCTGCATTTCTTCCCGGACAAATGTGGTGCAGTAAGTGATGAGCACGGAGAGAATTCCACCTGGATAATATTAATCATACCAACGAAGTACAAGGGTATAATGAAAACTCTATTGATTGCATACTACTGTTGGACCTTAAAAAGGGACATTCCAAGAGAGACGTATAAACAGAAATCGAAAAAAGGCGGTCAAATAACTGTAAAAGCCACTATAACTTTCAAAAAGTGTAGTTTAATCAACCCTTTGTATTTATAGATATTTAGTTATTATTAGTTTCTTTAAACTATACATCACTTCCTACACATTTCAAAAATACGTAGATACGCATAGCTAAAGTTTATTTTTAATCATCTTCTCATTAATACATAATGTTATAATCGCAATATATTAAAAAATTAGAACTAAAAAAAAGTATTTTCAAGTGTCATATTCGTTTTCTCGTCAGCCTAAAATTAGTTAATTTTCACTATTTTTAGAACTGAGGCATTGAAAATTTTTGTTTTCTTGTGTAACAGTGATAAATAATCAAATACTATATTATCAGCAACATCTGCATCTGTATCTGAAATCACAGATCCCCGTTCGCATCTGCATATATTGGAATATCACGTACAGTAAAACATTAAAAAAAAATAACTCTCGAACAGTAGAAGAACGTAATCCAAAAATTCTAAATACAACCTGATAAACAATATAAAGTTATTAAAACCAAAAACAATAAAAAGTAATATTTATTGGAGTGTGAGAGCTATTACAATGAAGCGCAAAGTAGGAAAAAAATCTGCTGACGGGAGATAGAAAAGGAGGAATTTCATATATATTTTTTTTATTTAGGTTACAGGATGGAAAGTGGAGCGACACGAAGTTTTTTTTTCCTTGCTTTTAAAGAAGTTTTTCAAAAAGATTTTTTCATTCTGAATACTCTCTTTACAAGTAACCTAATACTTTCTTTGTACAGTAAAAGTAATGGAAGATAAAAATCAAGGCAGTCAGGAAGTTCATGACACATTCATCTCTTCCCTTCCCCCGCAATTACCGGCGGTCTACTAAAAAATATTACATAAATAACAGGGTGGTAGGGGATGGAAAGAGGGAAGAGGGGGAGAACAATAAAAAAAAATTCAAGAGGAAACAAGTGGGAGAAGCAAATACTCCCTCAAGCATTAGTTTTGTGTCATATGACAAAAATAAATTAACCTATAAATTATATATATATATATATAGTATATATTTATATATAATAATTATATATATTTATAATATATATATATATATATATATATATATATATATATATAATATATATATATATATATATATATATATATACTATATATTTGTGTGTGGGTGTGTTATGTGTGTGTGTGTCTGTGTGTGTGCTTGTGTGTGTGTGTGTTGTGTGTGTGTGTCTGTATCTGTCTGTTTCTGTGGCGTCTGTGCGTATAGATGTGTGGTGTTCTACGCAAGTGTTTGTGTTGTTGCCGTAAAGTTCTCGCAGCAAAAAGCAATAAATGTTAAATTTTGATTTAACAGATAACTACATTCAGAAAACATAAAATTTTGTAAGTACACAAAACATATTGGTAGTTGTATATATATATATATATATATATAACTATAATATTAATATTATATATATATAGTATATATATATATATATTATATACTAAATATATATATATATATATATTATAGTATATATATAATATATATATTTATATATTCTTCTAACCGTTGGTGATTCACTATACCATAAACGCAACATGTGGCAACAGGCGATATATATAATAAATATATTAACTATATATATATTATAGTATCATAATATATTTAATATAAATATATATATATATATATATTAATATATACTATATACTATATTGGTCTTCTCTAAGCTTTTAACAAATATGAACGGCGTAATGATTTCTGAACAAACAATGCGTATTGTGGTTATTCTCATAACTTGTTTTAGAGCTCGTGTCCTCCTTCCTGTCTTTGTTAAATGTTTCGTTCTTTCCTAACTCAACTTCAACCTTTCATTCTGCTTTAAAAGTCCTGTTGGTCAATTTAATCCAACTTGCAAGAATTATAAGAACCATGCGAGGCATGCTCAAACCATTTAACTATACCGGACGTTCTATCGTAATTACTTTGTTTTTTTTTTTTTTCAAGCTTTCTGAATCATTTTACACGGAAAGATTTCGGTAAGGATCTTCCAAAATGATGTTTTTTTATCTATTCGATTTGATTCTCTCTCTCTCTCATCTCTCTCTCTCCTCTCTCGTCTCTCTCTCTCTCCTCTCTCTCTCTCTGTTCTCTTCTTGCTCTCACTTTCTCTCTCTTCTCTCAGATCTTGTTGCTTCTTTCCCTTCTCATCTCTCATCTCTCTCTCTCTCATCTCTCTTCTCTCTCTCTCTCTCGCGTGCTTCTTTCTCTCTCTTCTTCTCTCTCTCCTCTCGTCTTCTCCTATCTCTCTCTCTCTCTCTCTTCTACGCGAGTTTGGTGATTCTTTTGCTCCTGAGTCGCTTAAAATATTTATACTTTTCTTAAATACAATATTGCTTGCCATTATTCCGAAAACACATCTCCTTTGGTAAAATTATATATCTATATAATATTTATATATTAGATTATATATATATATATATATATATATATATATTATATATTATATCTATATATATACTATAATATTATATATATATATATATATATATATATTAATATATAATATATATATATATATATATATAGTATATATATATATGAGTATATATATGAGTAGTGTTTGGCGCAGTTTGAACCTTGTGGCAAGCTTTTTTCTCAAAGTTAAGACGGTATAACGGTCTTAAACTTGGTATAATGTATGTATGAGGCTATAAGACGAATCCGGTGTAATTGTTCAAGTCTGTAGGATGTATAGAGGGGGGTCGCCCCCCGAGAGCGAAGGTGAAATATAACGCTACGCCCTTGGTGTGTGTGTGTTGGTGAGTAAAGATTAGGCTTAAACGATTTTTAATCGGTAGCAGGTGGACACCAGGCGAGTTTTGGTGACCGTAGGTCACCCCTAAGGGGGTGTTGCCCCCTTAGCGCCAAGGTCAAATTCGTCCTGAAAACCCTGTTAGGCTTAACGAATCGGAGTGAAATTTGGATGTGAGTTATATGATGACGCAATCTCGTCGGAGACGAGATTACGTCCCTCTGCATCCTCCCCTAGGAAGGGGGATGCCTGTCCACAAAAAAATAAAATTGATCGTCAGAAGATTGAACTCAAGAGAATAGGCTGGGTTGGAGGAGTCGGTAGTCGGAGTCGGAGTCGGAGTCGGAGTTGGAGTCGGAGTCGGAGACGGAGACGGGGTTGGAGTCGGATTCGGAGACGGAGTCGGAGTTCGATTCGGTTTCGGAGTCCAGGGACCCCACCGGAGGGGGGTCCCTTCCTGAAAAAAGAAGAAGAAATGCACAGAGTGCAAAACAGAGGAAGAAGAAGAAAGGAAGAAGAAGGAGGAAAGGAGGACGGAAGGAGGAGGAAGGAGGAAGGAGGAAGGAAGAAGAATGAGGAAGGATTCAGAATCGTAGTGCACAGGTGCTGTGAGCCGGTAGCGTTTACCGAACATAGTAAACGAATTCGTTTAATATACAGAGATCATTAAACTGTTTACATAACTGCTTTCTGTCTAGCATGTACTATGTCGTATATTGCATTGACATCATGCAAAGATAAACCGTTTTTCTAAATGTTGAACGACTAACATTTCTATTTTCAAATCTCATTTTCTATTTAATAAACGTTAACTAATATAATTTTTCTAAGTTGAAGCATACATATACTGTTTACTATTTTTTTATAAGTTTTTATTTTGCATTTATACTTTGTGTTTAATTTTTTTAATTTTTTTATTTTTTATTTTATTTTTAAATTTATTTTTCTAACTTTTTTTTTATAATTTTGTTTTATTTTGCATTTATACTTTGGCCGAAATTTTCATTTTTCTTTTTACTCTCTTTTAATTTTCTAACTTTACTTTTTTATATAAAGTTTTTATTTTAGATTTATACTGTGTTTAATTTTTTTTTTTTATATAAGGTTTTATTTTAGTTACAACTTTGTTTATTATTTGTTTTAATTTTTTTTTTTTTTTTAAATTTTTTTTTTATTTTTTTTTTTTTTATTTTTTTTATTTTTTTTAAAGAAATTGTTTTGTTTTGTTAAATTTTTTTTATATTTTTTTCATGTTTACAACGTAGGAAAATTTACGTCATGTTTCACATAACCTAAATCAGTAAATCAGTAAATCAATCACCCACCACTCCTCCATTCTGTGGTTTTGATCTATTGATCTATTTGTCTATTGATTCAAGTCACATTTTGAGTGTCCTTTTTGGTAAACATAACATAAATCAATTCTTTATACAAAAGTCACGAATATATGCCTGACGTAACAAAAGTATTTCACATTATAAAGCTAACATGACATCATCTGACCTAGAATATGTACCAAAGACAAACCTAGCAACTTACACATGAATAAACTGTTAACATTAACAAAATCCCACACTTAACACCCAGTAAAGAAACTAGCATTACATGCAAAACGTGGCCTATTGTTACTTTTTTGAAGCATACATCTACCATATTAACGTTAATCGTACACTGACACAGTACATTTACACAAAAATTAACCCCACAACATTGGTTAATTATGCTGATCAACGAATATACTCTAAGGTAATAAGGTTTCCACATCATAAAAGTAACATGACTAAGAAAATAATGTGCAAAGACAAACTGACACACCTTAAGCCCGAAAAAACTGCTATCATTAACAAAGATCCAATACTTGGCAATAGTAAGGTAACTAACCCGAGCAGTCTTTAATCATAGCCTATTCACACCACTTTGTTCAAGCATATCTCTAACATATCAATGTTAATTTTACATTAGCACAGTAATATTAAGCAAAGATTTATCATATCCTGACCTAACTTGTGTAATGAACTAAGAATAAATGACACACACACACACACCCACACAACACACACACAACACACACACACACACACACAACCCACACACACACACAACATTAGCAATAGTAAAAACCTGAAATATTTTTTAGGCTTATCTCTTTTATTAGTCTCCGCCCCCCTTTCAGAAAAAATCACGCTCGAAAACATGCAAATGATTTTAAATGCAAGGGCTAATGATAAAATACTTTATTATCTACAGTTTTATTATTCAGATATTTGTACATGGAAAAAACATTAAACATTATACATTAGACATAGATAAATATTTATAATATATTAAATGGAAATTATTGTACCCTTATAACCATATGATGCAGTGCGACATGAATTTTTAATAAAGATTCGTTTGTCGGTTGTGTGTTGGACCATTTTAGTACCAGCAACAATACTAACACCTCCATATTTTCCAGGCTGAAAAGTTATATTAGACACACTATAACATAACCCTCCTCTGTTACTTCCGTGTAATTAGCCATTAGGATTCTGTGACTACGTCTAATTCGTGCAGCTTTTTTTATGAGGTAGAGTTCCATGTCTGTAGCATCATCTTTATCACATTATCAATTGTTATTTTCATTCATATGCCTTCTGTAAACCATGCAGGTTTTATGATATCATTGTACAATGACTCATCGTGACCAATACTATTTTCAGAGCAACGATCATGCGCTTTAATTTAACAATTTTTTCAAAATTAATAGTATCCGCTTTGTATCTTCTATTGATTGTAAACCTTTGCTTTTAACAATATAATTTTTATCATTTCCCCATCTGCAGTTTCTTATTCTAAACAGGCATAAGACTCTAGGTCCAGTACACCAGAAAGAATCGGCGTATGACCCAGACCGTAATCTGTTATTTCATCTGTTAGTTCACCCAAAAAGTTTCCTGTTTCAATAACTTCATCGTTTTTTCTCCAGCGACAAAAATACAAGAGTCTGTATAGCAGTACAATGCCCTTTGTTTGGACTTTGTTAAGTAGCTCGTATATTTTATACGTGCATATGCAGTCGTAAACGATGCGATAGGAATATTTGTAGCAGTTGACATGCGTTCGGCTAGTGCAATTTTTGACAACTGTTACAAACATACTTCTCGCTATTGGATAATAAGCGCTAGTGACTTCATTTGTCGTATTGATTGATTAGTTTCCCATTACTTGTTTATTCACTAGTACATACTACATTCCTCTTGTAGGCGATCAATTTTGTGCAAATTTTCCCCAAAGAGATTGAGGCATAATTTGCAATGAACCGCATCCCAGGGTTTTTCTTGATATTGTTAATATAAAGTTCGACACCTTCCTTTTTTCTCTGAAAAGACGGACAAACTCTTTAAGTTTTTCCTCGAAATTAGGATCGTCTTCGTGAATATTATTGGTGGTCTGATGACTCTGTTTTATTTTTTAAAAAAAGTGCTAACATATCCTTCAAATAAAAAACTCCTTCTCTTTAAACGACAAATTCAAAAATTTTTAATTATTTCGTATCCCATCTCTAATGCTAACTGAATTTCAGTGTTGTGTATACACATTCAATAGCACGTTCATTCTTGTCATGATTGCATTTCGCACAATTTTCTACAACACATTTTACAACATGGTGGGAATATTAAATTTATTTTTGGTTCGTTTAGCGAGGACGGGGATGTATAAATCTTGAGGAGGAAGAATCTTAATGTAAGCTGTACCGAAATATTTATCATTGATACCATTCTTAAATGATTCAATGTCAGGTACTTTATCACCTATTAGTTTTTCAGGGGGCCACAAGGGTACTTCATTCGTTTTTGAACATAAGGAGGGTAAAGCGATGTATAGTCTAAATACATGATCTTTCTGTCCTTCTAGTGGAGGCGATAGTAAATGTACGAAATGGTTCAGGTGCGGCTCGCAAACAATGCAATTGGTTATTGATGAGTCGTGTTGTTAACAACATATTGCTAAGACGTTGAATATAGTTACACTAAGCGTTTGTACCCAATCATTAAGGTTTTTCAGGCTCTCGCAATGATTTTTGTTGGGGGATTTCTTTCGATTTGAACCTGTAGCCTTATTCTCACATTCCCTTTCACGTACTACATTAAACCCTGCTGTCTTTATACCTAATCTTCCTTAGTTTTCATGGTGGAGATTAGGTAGCGTCAACAGCCGATACGGCCATGCAGCCATGCCTTTTCCTTTATTGCAGTCTTATGTCCATGCCATGCCACAAACATGGTTATATGGAAAGCAGTTTCACTCCTTTTACAGACATAACCAACCCGTCAGGGTAAGCCACTTTGCTTCTTATTTTGAAACCTTTCTCTCCACCGTTGCGAGCATGCCTTATGTCTATATTGTTCAATTTTTCTTGATACAAGAGCCAGCGAATTGCTTCGTAGGTGAAAGGTTTTGGGTTCTCTCGACCTAGAATAGTAATTTTTTTCATCAGGCATAAACACATTTTTATAAAGTGTAAAGCATAAAGACGCAATTGTTGTGTTGTTATCTAGACAATCTATATCAGATTATCTTTAATGAAGCTTAACTCTTAAACTTCTCAAAAACATTTTCCATATATATTAAAGCTTGTACACAGTACTTTTCACATTCTTCAAAAATATTGTATTCTTTGCCTATAAACTTATTATAGTACTCTTCAAATTCTAGCTTTTCATCTGTTGACATTTTATCTACTTCGAAAAATTTCTTATCAGGAATAGGTCCTTTATAATTCAATGTATCTTCATTTAAAATGTATAGGGAAAGAAACCCTTGGAATTGTCTTTTTCACTGACACCCATACATTTAGGCAAGCTTTTCAATGCACATGGTGTGAAAAGCAATGTATCCCTGAAGTCTATATTTCCATTCGATCCCATTGAAATTATTTTATTACCTCTTTTTAAAGGGTTTCTGCTGATAGAATCTGAACTCGGGTGGGTCAGTAATGATGCATATACGAACTGATGATCAAATTTTCCACCATTATGTGCAGCAACAAGTACTTTTGACTTAGGATTTTCCTCTGAAAACTCCATCAGGAAGTTATAAATTGATTTACAGGTGTTTTTTTCGGTCTTCATTATAAATTTCATTGTTCTTGACCACAATGTGAGCATACGTGCTCACCTTCCTATCTGTACACATTTCGCATATCTCTGGCATACCAGTAAATAGGAGCAATTCTATTAATTTCTTCTTTACCTTTATCATCATACGCTTTATCTTCCTGGTATGTTCTCGTATCATAGTAACAGATAAAACCACCGGTATCAGTTATCTTTTTCTTTTAATTTTTTCTTTTTACTGTAGCATATTTGATATTCATCCTATTTGGCCTATTTTATATGTACTGCATGTTTTGCAATAAGCTTTTGTGCAATCGTGTTTTGAAATTACCGTAACGATCAGCATTTATTTGCACAATGCAGAGTGCACAAAACTTAATTTTATTACACGTATTGTTATCGTGTTTTTTTATAACATTCAGCATTATAAAATTCACTATTACATTCGCGACATTCATGGAATATACAATTATGCTGCTATTGAACCTCGACATTTATCGTCTAAACACTGTCTACATCCATAATGTTCACAATCTAATTCATGGGCGATATTATTACTATTGAAAGTATAGCAATATGTGCAAAAGAAACCGTTCATATATGCATTCTTTTTCTTGCTTTAAAAACATAACTTTAATTTATTTTCAGTTATAACTTGCTACTCGTACCTCCCATCACGTCCTATTAAGTATGACTTATCATCTCTGTTTTCGGTGGAGCCGAGATAAAGTATCTTTACTCCATTACCTTCAGGAAAAAATACGATTATAGATTTTTCGATATTCTCGATTTTTTGAAAGTGAGTAACTATGAAAGAATATGTATTTACCATACCACATTTTTCAGCTAATTCTTTTGCAGCTTTCTCAATTGTATACAAATGAATATTTTTGCACTCTGCACTTTCACTTATTAATTTCTTAGATAACACGACAGCTTTGAGAGCACACCCTACAGCTTCATTATCAAGATGAATTTTACTAATGTACAATATGTATTTATTTGTTGGGTTTAATTCACGCTTTGTAATTGACTCTTTCATACTCATAGTGGTGTGTTCGAGTTTTTTTACTCACAACATGCTTTTATGATCTCGTGGTAATATATTAAATGATGGATACAGGTCTTAAATTTTTCTTATGAGAGTTCGATTATTTCTCACTTAGGCGTATTTATAAAACGTGATAAGATATAAATCAGTTATAAACTGTTGGATGTGTGAAGGTATGAAATACTCAATACACGCTGTCGTGATTATTGAGTTGATATTTGTAAGGTCAACATGATAGTATTTTAGAGGCATATGATCTGAAGATAATGTGTATCTGCATCTGTTATATGTTTTGTATAACTAAGAAATCAAGACATATATATTTTATTGTTGTTTTGTGTTATGTTTAAATATTTATTTTATTTTTATTACGTATATAAAAATTTATTTTATTTTATTTAAACTTTTTTGCAAATAACTAAATAAAATCTTATAGACTTTGTAGAATTAGAATTTCTTATTTTTATGTTATAATTAAAATAATTTGCATTTAAACACCTTAGATAGTAGGAAGTTAAACTAGAGTAAATGGGCTAAATATAGATTGCCACTCTCAATGTACAATCTAACATTTCGGCTATACATGAACTATTATAGAGTCTATTGGATAAGCCTAATGTGTGCATTAAGGGGTTGAATCAAGTTGCCCATTATATATTGTGTATAGATCATATCGGCAAACACTCTATAATTTTATTTTTGTAGTCTGTGTGTGCTCTTTAAACATATATGTTTTATACGTATTAAAAAATTTATTTAATTTTGGTGTTTATAGAACTAATTTCAGAAAATAATAGTGGTGAGACAAGTTTGTACTGATTGAGGGCTAGAAGCTATTATAATATTTTTTGTGTTTATACTTGATTGCTTTGCGTATTGTTTTATACCCTAAGAGACTAAATCCCCGTTTTTAAATGAACTATTTGAATCCATGGAGTGTCGAACTATATTCCTCACTCTACTCTTTTTATATTCTTTCTTTCCAGGCCTCTATATGTCTATGATTACTGCAGTCTAATGAGTTCTTATAAAATCTTATTTGATTCTGTCGAGTGGCTAATCAGTTTGATTCAATGTGTTATACCAGGGCATTTAATTATTTACAGTTATTTATGTTATGTAAACTTTTTATCCTTTTTGTGACTTTTATATCTTTATATAATTTCATAAAACACCTCTCGTATTTTATCTTTGTTTAATTTTCTTTTAAATATTTTGTTTTTATAAAAAAATTTATTCTTTTATAAAAATTGTTTATAATTAAAAAAATTTGCTATTTAAAAAATACCTTAAATCATTTATTCATCTCCTCAAACTGTTTTCAGCATAAACATTTTTTTTCTCGAATAACTTTAAATCTTTAACATATTTCTCCATTTGACTTCATAATTGATCATTGATTAAATATTGAATCAATCGTTATTTGATGTTGATATGGCTATGACTTTACTGTTTTGATTTATTGAGTGATTTTTTGTTTGATATACTTTAATCTCATTATTTGCTTTCTACTAGACTCAAAAAATTTGTGTTAATCTGATATTATTTGTTTCATATCATTCTTTGATATTTTTATCTACTTAATATACTAATTTATATATGCTCTTTTATGTATATTTTTTAAAAAAATATTGAGCATTTTATTTCAACAGATAATGCAGAATAAAAACTATTACCGTAAAGTTTTTTTGTGTAGGTGAGCCACACACACTGTGACAACATCTAATAGCACTTATCTAAAAGTTTGAAGTCATTATCGACAAAAAAATAATGTTAAAAGTTTAGTAGCGAAAAATGTCAAAAAATTAGGTTCTGAAATTGGTAATGTCACTTGGCACTACAGATACAGAAATCACCGCGAAAATGATGTTTTAGAGGTTATAAAAAGCTGCGATGCCTTTTTCCCACCCATCAAAATTGTCTGAAATTAAGAAATTTTATGTCCTTTTTTTAAGGTGGGGCTCAAATGGGGTCCCAAAATCCCCAATAGTGGCACTTTCCCATAACAACAGAAGCCCTTTGGCTGAAAGCTGAGGATAGGGACCGTAAGGGTAACGAGTAGGATTTGCTCGGTTCGAGTAAATTGTTGACTTTCAATTGATCTTTGAGTCTACTTTGTACTAGAGTCGATATTTTTTATGTTTCGAGTCATTAAGCAACATAAACTTTTGTTATAGTATAGAGGTTTTGTTTTTTTTTTAACGATTAGGATAGGTTTTTAAGGAATTAAAGGAAAATAGTGTGGATGTGTTTGTTTAATTTTGTATTTGAAATCTTTTGATCATTAGGATATAAAAATTTATTACAATGTATATTTTGTGCAGATATTTAATATTAAAAAAAAAAAATTATTTTTGTACTGTTAGTTACACACCAATATGGAATGGAGTAAGATAAATCCGTGAACATCATCAACATCAGTTAATCAAATCCGCACTCAAATATCTGCGAGTTAGATAATTTTTTCTACTCTCGCTACACACTCACTTGACTCACAGTTGTATCGTATGGCCTGTGATCTATTGATTAAGTCATTTTTTGCTTATATAGCCTTAGCGAGCCAAGAACTTTTATTTATGTGTGTGTTTTCGTTCTAAGTTACACAAGCCTCAGTATCTTCTATATAGTATATAAATACAAAATTTAAACCAATTTTGTATTCTTAATTTGTTTTTAATATTTTGTTTTAACTTATAAAAAATTTGGTCTTTTATTATTTATTAACTTAATAAAGAATTAAACCAGTTAACAATAAAGAGTAAATATAGTAAACTCACACGTAATATATCATATAACTGTTTCCAAGCCTACCTCTCCCTAGTAATATTATATACCATGATCTATTGATTACTATTGATCCCATATTAGTTGCTATTGATTCTAAGTCATATTTGTATATGACATAACATAATAAAAACTTTTAATTTTTTTGTTTTGTTTCATTTAAATCACATTAATGTTTATTATAACTATAAATTTATTTATTGTTTAATATGTTTCTAATATATTTTATGTTTATTTTAACTAAAAAAAATTTGTCTTTTTATGTTTATAATTAAAAATTTACATATTTAACATACTTAAGCAGTAAATCAGTAAAAGTTCAGGTGAAATGATAGCAGCTGTGTCCTCCAAGTTAATGCCACCCTCCTGACGTCCCACTGTGGATCCAATTGATTACTTATTGATCTATTTATGAATTATTACAAGTCATATTTAGTAAATAACATCGTAGCACTAAAAACTATTTTATTTTAATTTGCTTTTTGGAGTTTCTTTTAACTTTATGAGTTTTATACTAATAACGATATTAAAACTTTTTTTTAATGGTATATAATATTAAAAATTAAATTAATTGCATATTTTTATATTGTAAAATTAGTGAAAAGCAGTTATAATTCAAGTAATATAAAACTGTGAGCCCTTCCAATACTACCCTCTCTATTCTGTGTATCAGTATTTGAATTTAATTGATCTTTTGAATCTAATAATGTATATCAAGTAGTTATATTATATTTTAGTATAAAATTGAATGCAAAAACTTTTATTCTATTTTTGTTTTGTTTTTATTTAAAACTTTTATCTCGATTTTTTCTATTAAAATTTATCTTCTTTTTTACTGTTTAGAGCTGAGACTGTAACAAGACAACTCCTTGCATATTTACAAATTTTTTTGAGTGCGCCTGCGCCTAACTCGCAACCTTATATAAGCATAAGATCAGCTAATCAGTGACTCCTACCTGTCTAGCAGTTTAGTTGTTCACTTCCGTTCGCTGCCTGAATTATATTGTGTTTTGGTGCAAATCTAATGACTCCTAATTTAGAGTGCTCATAGACTCACTTGCGGACTCTATATCATTTTGTTAACATAAACAAAAACTTTTATTTATTTTGTTCTGTTTCTTTAAATTTTTCGTTTTATTAAGATTTTATTGCTTTTTATTATTTAATTTTCAAACTTAATTTTATTTTTACACTTCCTCTCGAAACTTAATTTTTCTGACATATTTTTATTTCATTTCAGTTTTGCTCTCCCTTATATATATTGATTTTACTTGGACTCGGCTGGCTATTGTAGGCTATATGATCTATAGTTGATTTCTATCGTGTTAAGTCATAATTTTGAGGTATTAATAATATTACTATCAAAATTCCGGGGAATTTTTTTTTATTGTTTTCTCTTTTTATGTATTGTCGTTATAAAATAAATAAACGATAGTATCTTCTTATATGTTACTTTTTAGACTATAAAAAGGTTAGTGATTATAACAATACCACTTCATCTAAGCTGAGTTAAATGAGTATGTTATCAAAAACTACCATCACCGTATACCAACTAACTAACTCTAACAAACCGTGATCTATATCGATCTAGTTGATCGCTACTTGATATCTTTTTTCTGATAACTCGTATTATATTTGTTAATGTCACTCACTAAAATAACTTTCATTTGATTGTATGTGTTTCTCGTTTACTTTCCATATGAGTTTTTCAAAACATATCTATTTTTTTTTTAGTCTAGTCAATCCAGTGTAAAAAGATATACATATGTGTGCTCTGAGTTTACAAGACTGCTCAAAAGCAGTATGGAATCTAGTTTGAAATCAATAGTAATCATCTATTAGAAGCCATTCAGTTGCAACATTCCCTCTTAATAATATCTGGTGGTATGTCTAATGCGATCTATAGAACTAACTTGTGATGAATTGATGTTTAATAAGTCATATTATGGATATATCATATTTTGTTATATAAATATGAAATATGGCATGAAAGTATATAAAATGAATAAAATTTTATTTATTTGCAAATTTTATAATTTACTTTGATAAATTTTTGTTAATATAAAAGTGATTAATAAAATAAGCAGTTTGTTACTGTTTTTCATGTTTATGTTTTTAAATAATATCAGGAATATTGTTTTTTATAATTTCTGTATTCGTTTTATTTTTTTTACATATACTTTTTATTTTATAATTTTTTATATTATTTTTAAAACGGAATGATGGGATTTTAAAACTTTATTTTTTTTTTTTTTTTTTAGTATTTATTATATTTGTCTAAATTCATGAACCCTGTCACAAAATTTTCCTTATTTAAAATATATATATTTTTTATTCCGTTCATTTATTAAATATCATATCCTGTAATGGTAATCAGGGAAAATATTAAATTATCTCTATAAGATGCCAAATATATTGAATTAATGAGAAACCTTCATAAATCCTTAGTCATCTGTACCTACTACCTACATCCAACCATGATTGTTGATCTTAAGTAGATCGAGTAACTCTTTCAGTAGTATTTTTGCACACAGTAGTCATAATTAAATAATCAAGCTTCTGACTTCTCTTTGTGGTTTGTGTGAACTCTCTCACGTACATGATAACCAATGATAAAGTGTTGATCAGAATTTTCTAAGTATGTTTCTACGCTCATAAAGTTTCACATCATATTCAACATACTCCTTGTAAATTAAGGAAATAAAGATAGATGTACGAATTTGTTCCTATTACGTAAAGCTAGGCTATCTACTCGCTTATAGGGATAAATAGCAAACATACCAAAGCTACCTCCCTTAACCAGTAAAGTATCTCTACAAAAGTAGCATATTGACAGTGGTTTATTATAAAGACAGAATAAAGTAGATATTCTATTTTTATGTGCATAGGTAGCGCCCTTTGCTAAGACTCTATTAACTTTAAAAAATATAGTATAACGTGTTAGATTCGACATACTGAATCGCGCACCTCATGAGGTTCTCGACATCACTTTTCAGCGCGTTTATCGCACACTCCTCGATAATAGATAGCAGCATGACACAATTAGGCCGCTAGTTAGAGGCACTAACTCGTAAACACTCACAGCTTTGATCATTATCATTACGTATGAATAAAACTGGTATAATAATAAGATAAGTGACTACTACATATATCAAAAATATAAGTATAAATTAAATAATATATAATCATATCATTAACTTAGTACTAAATCACTTTTCCCTGACATATAATAATATAAACATTTAATGATGGTTTATATATTATATAGTTATAGTATTTTAACAATAACTTAAATTAAAATCTTTATTACAATTAAGTACTAGCCTTATCTATTACAATATATAATCCATGAATATTATTTGCATAAAACTCAATATTTCAAGCAATATTAATTAATCTTGTGAGATATAGAACTTATTAATGCATAAATATATATCTATATATTATGAATATAGAGGCTCTCACTATTTTTCAATTAACCAAACCCCCTCCCGACTTTTATTAAATTTATATTCTTTATCTTTAACTTGAAAATTGAATTAAAATTTTTTTTTTCCAATTTCTCTATCGCTTATTAACTCCTTTTGGTTTAATTGAAGTACTGATGGAATAATTGTTATCATAAGTTAATGTCATATAATTTCTTTTCAATTTCTAGCAAATAATCATATTCCCCTCTCTTAGTCGTGAAATTTTTCATATAACTTCAAGTATAGATTATTTCACTATATTCATATTGAAATGGTAATGAATGAGTGTATAAACAAACCATGTGTGAAACAAGTAGCTAACCACTGATCAAACTTAATCTAGTGACGTCATTTTCTATAACATAGCGCATTGATATGTATCAATGTTTAACCTTTTACTCGTGTAATTAATATATGTAATATTTAAGATATTAAAATCAAAAATTCTATACTATATAATTGGACCTTAGATAAACAAAACGCTAACTTATTTGCTTTTTCATACGTTAGCTTCAAGAATAGTTAGATATGTCTCAAATGATACTAAGGAATAAAAGCACAACAACATAACTGTATTGTAAGCGACAATTGAAGATATTGGTTCAAGAATTAAAAAGTTCTGCTTTATAAAAAAAATATGTACAACTAAGACCAATCTGCTATAATAATCTTACGCTCAAATAATGTTCTAATATAATAATAGTATTCATTGTTACTTAGGATAAGTGATTATTTATTAAGGTTGTACAATATTAACTAATTATTAATAACTTTTTATTTCTATATAAAAATTAATTATATATTATATATAATTATATTATAATATTTCACGATATGAATAATACACAACTATAATATCTAAATTTGTTCTCACTTGACAGTCGAATTTTATTGTTATCACTAATAATGTATAGTTTCTATCAGTAATAATTATGCTTAGTAAGCTATCGGATATAAAGTCTAGTTATTCGCAGGAAAAAATACTTTTGATGATTATATATTATATAGTTATTATATATATAATATGACATACTTTATAAATAAGTCTACAACTAATATAAAAAACTATAATATATAATGAATAATCATTATCTCAGAGATATTAAATATCTGTACTCACTTTACTTCGTTGATTCACAACTGTTTTGAATGTATTCTTATAATTAATTATATTATAATATTCTATAATAAGTAATTATGTATAATAGTATTTATATTCTGGATTCGACATATAATTTATACCTTATTTAAATAATACATTTAGTTTCATATATATTATATTATTGATGAATAATATTATCTATGTTTTTATACCTCAAATATCATAATACATACATATTTTCGTTTTACTTAAACTTCATTATTATTATATATAACATATATTATATTATAATATATAATAGATAATATATAATGATAAATAGTAATACAATTATGTTAGATCATAGGAAACACCTATCTTTATCTGTTATTAGTGTGCCTAGTAAAAGGAATTAAATATATATATAATCATATACATAGTGGGGTGATAAGGTTATTTTTTTTTTTTTTTGTATATCAAGTAGTAAAAAATTAAATTTAAATCACCTAATTTGTGCTTGACTTACAATTGCGGAATTGATGAGTTATATTTTACTTTACTTTCTATTATAAAACATTTAATTCATTTATTATTTCAATATACTAATAAATATAATAACATCAAAAATAATAATATAGTGATATAATAATTATTTTTTACTTTATAGGTGCAATAGTAAATACTAAGTCAGTTATATAGTAATAATATAGTGTTAGTATATATATATTGGTCAATAGTAGTATGATTTTTAATCTTTTCATACCTACTCTAGATTAGTATTATTTTCTAAGCTATTATAAAATATATTTAACATTTAAACTTTAGTTTTTATATATATATATATATATATTAATATATAAATTATTTTATATTATTAATTTTATATAATTTATTATAATTATTATTTATAAATTTAGTTTAATTTAGTATTTATTAGTGTGCATGTATTATTGTAGTTGTGTGTTATCTTGTTGTATATATGCATGTAGATGTGTGTGTGTGTGTACTGTGTGTTATTTAGATTGATATGTATTGTTTCAGTGTAATTAGTAGCGTTGTGTTGGTTATGAATATTATTTATTCCACTTCAATAAAGTACGTGTAAGTCTTTTGAATAGAAGATAATATCATAATTTCATGATACATCACATAAAGAGGGTTTAGCATACTCAACCATCACATAATCACATACACATCACATATACACACCTCACACAATCACACACACACAATACAACAACACTACATATATATATACACATGTCTAAATATAACATATATGATACAACACATACATGCACACATATACTATATATACAATCATATATAAAATTATATTATATGTATATATATATATATTATTAATATATTAATACTAATATTATATATATATATATATAATCTATATATATAAAAATATATATAATATTATATATATAATATATATATATTATATATATATATATATATAATATATATATATTAATATATCAGATAATCTACAACAGGTTTTAATGATTTCAATATTAATATTATTAATATTATATATATAATATATAAATATATATAATATATATATATATATATATATTATTAGTATATATATATATATATATATAATATATATTATATATATATATTATATATATATTATTATATTAATATCTATATAATTAATTAATATATATTATTAATAATATATATATTTTATAATATTATATTATAATATATTGATATATTATGATATAGATACGTGCTTATAATAATATAGTTTTGATGATACTCAATTAGTAGAATTAAATTACTTAGGGGTATATTAATTGATATACTAATATTGGTAAGTACATGTCACTTTATGTATTACGGTATATATATATATATATAATATATATCTATATTATATATATATATATTATTTATAATATTATATATACTATTTTAGTAATATTAATATACAATATTTAAACAGTGTTATTTTTGAAGCGTAGATATGATGAAGATTATACAGGTTATTTAACTATTCGTTAAAGAAGAGAACTTTGTTTTAATTCTAACAGTATTATTTTGTGCTTAAGACGATATGTTAGGCCCGTTAATTGTTGTTGTGCTGTTTATTCGGTGTGTTCACGCTGTTTTGGTGCGTGTATGTAACTTGTATTTTGGGTTTGTTGATAAACATATGTTGGATGTGGAAGTGCCCAGCCCTTGATCTCACAAACAAGAGTCATGCGTATTCTGTTGATTATATTCATTATATATATATTATATACACATGTTTGAGTGAAATTTTGAGATACGAAAATTTATTACTCTCAAAATGATTTGATGTTATATGGTTTCTTATTTTGAAAAAGAGTGAGTCATAGATTAAGCCTATAGTAGTTAGTGGTTGCTATCTACTTTTTAGTAAGGGATTTAGATAATGTCTACCTTTTTTTCAATATGCTTTAATATTTGGAACTTATATATCATTTGTGTATTATACTGCTTCATTTTTAATGATTAGATTGATGAAAATTGAAAGAGTTATGTATGCTAGCTTTAATGATATATATATGTCTTTGATACCTTTACCAGTGTTAATAAGCATAAAAAAAAAGTTGAGTTAAGTGAAAAATGTCTTTAGTAAAAATATATGCTGTAAATTAGTATATAGTTATGTAATGCACTTTAATGTGCTTTAGCTCAAGAATAGATATGCTAGAATATGTTGTTGTAAATACAGGCATGACTTGCATTGCCCATTTGGCTATAGAGTGCCGCTGATACGAATAGTGATCTAAGTTATATGTATCAAGACTATTATTAATTTTTAGTTAAATATAAATATATCCAATGTAAAATTGTTATTGATATGCAGGAAAAGTGGATTTAGGCTTGAGTTATGTAATGATATTACCTATTATTTTTATCTTTGGTATGTATGGTAGCTTTGCTATGGTTACAACCTTTTACCGTGCTTTATCCCCTATGCAAGGGGGAAAACACGAAGTGTGTGGTTACATAAACCTCAAGGTTGTTTAGGTTTGATGTTTACAAGAGTAATAGTTTTTAAACGACAGATCTTTATAGATTAGTGTTAGGTCCATTGATTAGTGAAAACGTGCTCTGAGTGATAGTCAGACTTTGTTTCACCAATAACTCCAGGTACTGGTCTATTAGCTCTCTAGAAGTAACGTCGTGATATTCTATGCTTTTTTAGTTTCTTAAATATTAGCTTATATGGATTATAATCATTAAGACCATAACAATTGTATGTTCTTCACACACCAAAATTGTATGAAAATAGGCTACTTAATATTGTTAATAATCTCCTATACTCGTGTTGTTCAATGAGAGCGCGGTAGGCTTTTTATGTATGCAATTTTTGATACCCTAGTAAAGGTATTGAGCTCAGTCTCTTTTGCTGTTGGTAAAGTACTGGTAAATAAGGTTCTTTGTTCGTATATGAATCTGCACTTTCTTAAAAGCGTAATAAGTGTAGAGAATGCGTAGGACTATTTTATCATATTGCTCACGTCCTAACTGAACCTAGATCTAAGTTTGATAATTATGCTACGTCTATGCAAAATTACTACTAAATGTTTAGGTGCCGTTCTAATCGATATATCAATAGTGATCTAAACAGATATTAGGTTTTGGGATGGTAGGAGTTGGTAATATGATGATTTGACTTTAACTGATTTTACTTAGTAATTATTTTTATTGGTGGTGTACTTCATCGTGTTATCTCTTTGATTAATATAAAATATAAATGAAATATTTTAAATGATAATAAAAATATTAAAAATATATAATTTTTAAGAATCATAAATAATCAAATTTAATATTGTATTCGAACTGAAAAAAAAAAAAAAAATAAAAAGTTTAAAACAAAGTTCGTTTTAGATAATATGAAATTATAATAAAAAGTTAATAATACAAATAATAATTAAAAATAATATTAAAATATAAAAATAAAGGTAATCATAAACCAAAATATTAATCAGATAAATATAATAAAGTTTTATTACCTAATAATTTTTGAACAAAATATCATTATAGCAATAAATTTGCAAATAAATATAAATAATTTTTATTTCAGATTTTCTTTTTTTATAATTTCATATTTTAAATATATAAATGATATCCCAGAGTAATTACATAGCATCACGTAGTTAATAGTTTCCATGGTTCCGATATGACACTGAGGGATTAAGGTAAGGTGTGGAGGGTAGTTTAATTACTGATTTTAAACTCATGATCTGAGGCTTTAGGGTTGGTGAATAAACTTTATTGCTTTAAATTAACAATAAAAAGAATATTTTTTTTTAAAAAGTTGATGAAAGTAATGAAACAAAAATATAAAAATTGTTGACTAATTCACTCTTCAGTTCTGTTATAAAAAATATAATATGACTGTAATCAATAGATCAATAGATAAATAGATATCAATTGATCAGGTTGGCTAAAATTTGGTTTGGTGATAGATTTTGATTATTAACAAATGCTATTAGGGTAGTGTTAAATCGTCATGTTTTTAATTACAAAATTATTTCATTAATTTTTAGACGAATTGAAAAATATTTTAATAAGAACAATAACAACAGCAAACTAACCACACCAAAAGTATTTTGTGTTATATTATACAAATATGATTAAATAATAGACTCAATAGATCAATGCTCAATAGATCATGATATGAGCGAATATACGGTAGCGCAGGTCAGCTGGAGGAGGTTCGCATTTACGACTGATTTACTGCTTATAGTGAGCTTAGTGTAAAGAATTGGTAAATTCTTGTGTCAATGTATATATGTCCGGAGAAACTATAGCACTAAAGAGATAGTAATTAATTAAGTAAAGATGAAGTTTCAAAGAACTCAGAAAACAAGAATAAATAAAAGTTTTTGTGTTATGTTATACAACATATGACTTGAATCAATAGATCAATAGATCAATAGATCAAGTAGATCAATACCCAGAAGGGTAGGGGGGAATGAGGGCACTTGATCGTTTAGTGATGTAATGCTCTTCTAGTAGGTGATGTATAAATATTCGCGATTAATTTTTTTAGAGTTATAACATACAAGAAGAATATAATACTTGATTTTTATAATCGCTGTGAGATAGATTGTTCTGCTAGATAGGACAAAATCACAGAATAATAGCAAGAAATTCTTCGTTAATGTGTTATAAGTGTTACAAGCGAATATATCGATAATAGTAATCATTAAGATCAGATGGTATAATAGATCCATCGAATATTATATCAGTGAGAGTAAAGAGGGTAAGGAGCGATATCGGTGTGGAGGCAGTCTCTCGCACTGTGTAACTAGATTTATAGCAGTGATGTGTAAATCATTGGTTAATTGTTGAAGATTATTTTGATTATATAAACATAATATAAGAATATTAATATTTTCTTTTTAAGTAATACATACTATTTTAATAGAAAGAAAAAATAAATAAAAGTTTTTGTGTTATGTTCATCATGAAGGGGAGAGGCGAATATATAACTTGGATCAAATAGATCAAAGTAGATCAAGTAGATCAAATAGATCACTAGATGTAAGAGGTGAGGAGTAGGAGCGGTGTTGAGTACTACAGTTTTCTGATTTACTGGATTTTGATTTACTGCTTTAAGGTCTGTAAAATATGTATAATTTGTTTTTAAGTATATCAGGTCCAAACATAAGGTTTGATAATTCTTGTCTCGTTAAGAGTAAATTAAAATCAGTATTTGTTAGTGTGATAAAATAATGTAAATCTCGCAAATTTACAATAGAATATTTGTTTATAGTAAATGAGATGTTAGGACCTCTATAATTGTTTTTACAGTAACCTATACGTCAAATAAATCACTAAGAGTATATATATGTGTTATGATTCATAATATTAATGATTTGTTGAAATCAATAGCCTCATAGACTCAATAAGATCAATGAGATCATGGAAGGACGTAGGAGGTGTGAAGGCGTTGCAGTGTGAAGATTTAGTGAGAAGCCTAAGTTGCATTGACCAAGAACTGTATCCGACAAGGCACAGAAGTCATCGCATTCGACAAGACACTGAGTTATTACTGCTTTACAGGTATGTAATATGGTTCAAATTGTTTTTAAGAAGATTATATGAATACTCAAATTATACATACACAATTTTTTTAGAGTAACAAACAAAATATTTAAACAATTAACAAAACTCAAGTATATAATCGGTAATATGTGAAAAACGTGACATTATGTGTATCGGTAATAAAATATTCAAATCTAACGATTTTAGTGTTATGTTTATAAAAATAGAGTGAAAATTAATTACTAATGGTGAAGCGGGCTAATCGGCACAGAGAGTGTGGCAGATTCTACGATGAGAGAAGGGTATGAGGTATGGAGGGGCAGTTTGATTAACTGACTTTATCGTGAATGGTGCATACAGAAAGTTTGCCTTAAAACTTTATGACAAGGATGGTGTAAATAATGCACATGTTTTCTGTAAGGTTATACAACAATCAGAAAAAGAATATATGATTTCTATTATAATACAGTTTACAAAAATATATTTTGATACCAAGAAGGTATAAACAAACAGATAAGTTAGTCAAATTTTTATAGTAAAACATATTTGTGTAACAGAGAGAAACAAACAAATAATAGACAATGTATATTGTGTTACTCGTTTACCGCAAAAAGTCGTGCAAGAATTGAGGATCTACATGATCTGGTGAGTCAAATCTGATCATGGAAGGGTATGAGGGTTATGGAGGGCAAGTTTGGACGTATCTGGTGAACGTGACACTTAATCACTGAGCATGTACGTGTGTATGTATAAAATTAGATACAGAATTTTTTAGTTATAAACATACACGTGTAATAAATTATTAGAGGTGAGAAAGACTAGGTTTCCTTACACCAAGAACAAATGCAAGAAATAAAATAATTTTTATAGTAAACGTTTAATACACTGATTAAGAGACACACACAGTAGATAAAGATTATTTGTGTTTATTGGCATTTGACTAAGTATGGTTGAGATCAAAGAACAGTAGATTACGGTTGTACGTGAATATGAGTGTATAGTTCAATATGATGATGGAAGGTAGGAGAGGTATTTGAGTGGCAGTTGAGATATAGCTACTGTGTTCTCTCACCTGAGAGTTACTGCTTATCAAGAGTGTGTGAATATGCAAATTTTTAGTTCTTTAATACTTGGTGAGTAACAAAAGAGATTAATAGCACTCTGTTATCGAAGGTTTCGCTAGTTAAAGAGAGTAGTTGATATGGGGCAAACAGCTTATCTGTTTCTCGAAGCGCTATCAGCCAAAGTTTGCTATATGTGACATGCTATCCAAACATCTCGTTGGTTCGATTAGGTCGGAGCAGAACAATAATACTTAATATAATAGCAAATTATAATAAAGAGCCTACTGACTTAAGGGATTATTATTAACGATCATTCCGTTTTGTTTTTAGACTGACAAAATTTATATCTGCACATTTTAGTATATATGTTGCGCTCAACTTTGATCAGAAAAAAAATTTGTTGTCGCGAAAGAGAAATTAAATAATCAGTTATAGTTTACATGTTAGTACATAGAAAAAAGTAAACAATCTAATGTTAAGTAAATAAAAGATAGACCATTAATAAAAACACAAAACTGACTACATAACATAGCTCATTTTATGTGTTATGCTTATCCTCAAAATACCAAATGACTATGGATTTGAATCAATAGATCTAGATGTAGATTCAATACAGTTTGAAGGCACCATGAAATAGTAGTGACTTACATATGTAGAATATAGAGATGAATGGCAGGTCTTGATATTGAGGGTTGGAGGGCAGTCTGTGTGAGTGTGTGTGACCATAATGATGCATTTTTATAACTTGGGCATGGACTTATAGGAAAGATCTGCACTACTAGAATACTAGTAATAACGTTAGACCTGGTGTTATAAAAGTGCTATCGTAATTGAATATGTGATGCATACTGACTCGTGTAGTGTAGCTAACGTATTTTCCTCGTGTTAACTGAATAAAACGATGTATAAACGATTTTAAAATGGTTCCAGGTAAGGCTACAGAAAGTATGCTTGGAGACATGGTTAATAATTTTTCTATTATCGAATAAGTAATAATATTATCTTTGAGTTCAGTTCCAGTAAGAGCTTGTAAGAAAGGTTGCACTCTTGTAAGATTATAGAAATAATTATTAATTGTATGAACTGTTTTATCTCAAGAGAGCAAAGAATAAATATAAGTTTCATACTACTTTTTTAGTAAATTGATTGCTATAACATTAGTACTTAGAGTGAGAAATAAATGTAGCAAACAATATCTTAACATGAAATAAGGCAAAGATTTCTCTGTGATTTTAATGAATTGGATTAAGTTTATTAGGAAATGTAAAATCAGATAATCAAAACCTCAGGAGCCTTAGGACTTGAATCACATATGTCCAACATATCCTCTCAGACTTACACACATAGACCATAGTTAGACCATCGATACTATGAATTCAATCTAGAATTGATTCTATTATGATCTATTTGAGAGAATTATAGTGCTAGAGAGGTGTATTGATAGTGGTCCAGAGTATTGCATCTTATGATATTTAACTGATTTTTATTCGGTTAAGAACATAACACAAAACTTTTATTTATGTTTAATATGATTTAAATTAATGCTTTATATATTTTTTTAAAGTTATTCCATGTTACCTATTAATTGAAAGTGAGTATAAAATTCATATTTAATTTTAAAAGAATAAAAATAATCATAATTATTTATATATATTTGAATAATTTAATTGAAAGCATTAAAGCATGTTTATTATAATATAATAATGTATATGAAACTTATCTAATAAGGTGTACATGGAGTTAGTAA